>JAOWAN010000003.1:2024335-2042845 GCA_028566635.1 Lobelia cardinalis | reverse complement strand
ACCCTAGATTGATTGATTTTCGAAACAACATGACCCAAATTGAGACTTTTTGAACATTGGGGCCCATTTTGAACCCCACGAAAACTTTAGGGTCTAAAAAGTCAAAATCCCGACTTATAATACTTTTACACAAACAAACTGTAACATATTCCTAAAAGAAAATAATTATTTACCAAAAAATCATAACTTTATAATTTACCATCGCCACGTAACAATTTACCAAAATAGCTATAACATCTTACAAAAAGGTTATATCATTTTACCAACGATATGTAACTAATAAGTTATGAGACGGCGGTAAAAAGTTATTGTAGCTGCTTTTTTAAAATTTTGGCTCATTAATTCTAATGTTTGGTGATAATGCTGCTTATTTAAAAAAATTACATTCAGTGATAAGTATTATTTAAAAATAAATTTTAAAGTATTTATTTTTAATATTTTATTGAACAAAAAAAATTAAAATTATAGATCGAAAATTGGTACACTGCATTACCGAATGAAATCATTCTAATAATATTAAATCAATTACTGTAGCAATAAAAAAAATATTAAATCATCCATTTCCCGTCGCTACATGGCTATTTATAAGTTATCTATAACTTTTTACAAGTGAGACGTAACACGCTAGCAATTTCGACTTGTTTAATATGAAAAAAAATTTTGTACATAGATAAATTCCTAAAACGGTACTAATTACGGGGGTATATTTTGGTAATTACCCATTCTCCATCCGACGTCATAAAGGCAGCGGTACGATGTACAATATGGAAACTGGAGAAGGGGTGGGGGTGGGTCCAGTCAGTCAGCAGGAGAGATATAGGAGATCCTCCGACGCGAAGCCTTAAACACGTTTCTTCAGTAGCAAAATCAAATCCCTATTAGGACTGTAGCATCGTAATCTTCGTTCACGCTAGTTTCGCGCGCTAAATTATCTCCTTCGTTACGGGCTGCTTCTTCTCCGACCGGGTAATCCGTCCGGCCACTATTCGTAATTCTCCGGCTCCGGACCTCGAAATCGTTTCACTTCAGGTACTTTAGACGAGCTGATTCATGGATTCCCAGTCGAAAATTTTTATTACCTTCTCCTTTTGTTGGTAAACAAGCCCTTATGCTGTTCTGCCTAAATTTCAAGCATATTAGTGATATAGCGTTCGACTTTGTTCTAGACGTGAGTACATAAAAGAAGAACAAAGAATAGAAAAAAAGACCTATTAAATGGGATTGAGACTTCTTTTAGACGATAAGTTTGGAGAATTAAGGATGGGAATCCTAGTACCCATACTAGGTTCATAGTAATGAGATTCTAAAATTTTCCACTCTGGAAATCAGGACATGCATGGTGTTAAGGAATCATTTGATTTTGTAATCAAGGGAAAAAAGATGCAGTTCCCATCAGTCTCACCGATAATTTGGCATATATACCAATAGTCAATACCAAGCATGATGTGAATAGCATCTCCATTTCCCTTACCGCCTTCGATTCAAACATAGCCTAAATCCCAGTTTTCCTTTTCCTGTTTTGAGGAGAATCCTGAATGAGGAACGCATCACCATAATTCAGTATCTCACTTTCTTTCGCTCATTTTGAACATATGGTTTTGACAATGTGGAGTTTTGGTTTTGAAGGTACTGGAATAAGTATGGAGGCTGAACATGCAGTTGATGATATGGTTGACAAAGTTGTAGAAGATGACTTACCGGGTAACGAGGATGACGATGAGCCAAGTGTTTGTGCAATTTGTGATAATGGGGGCGAGATCTTAAGGTTAGAACTTTTGCTTTAACGTTTTGGCAGGTTGAACATATTTTTTCATGACTGCTTGTGATGCATTTGATCTTGTTTAGTAGGTACACTACCGATGATATTCACTTTGTCTTCCTTCCTTTATTTCTACCCCTTTTTGGTGGTACTACTGATTTCTGTTTTTATTTATGCGAAAAAACATTTCTGAGGTGATGTACGGCGTGGTTTAAAATTAGTTTTGTCCAGTTATATGCGTATTAACATGGAGTTTCAGAGTTGGACCACAACGATTGTTTGTACTTGTACATTTATCGTCATCCTTATCGGAAAGCAAGAAGTTGTTTGCACTCCTTTGTTCGTTGTAAAAAGTTTATAGCGGAAATGTGGTTGCTAAGATTTTTGTTAATTTGGTCAATGAAAGGCAAAGAGTTGACTTGTATGTTTGTCACTTCTCTCGTGGTACTCAGTACTTTATAGTTGCAAGTTGCAAATGCAAAACCTGCTTGCTAAAAATAGTGCACCAGTTGTTAGCTCTTTTTTTCCCTTGATATGTTTATTTTTAAGCTACGCAATTTTTTATGTTTATTTTTATTCATATTTTCCATATTATTTACGTTTGTCTAGTAGATCAGTGTTCTTAATATAATTCCATTAATCTGTCAGCGGCAATGTCTGTTACATGATTAAATCAGTCATGTTAATGAATTTAAACGTTTTTCTCTGTTTTTTCACACATTTACATAATTATGAGGATATACTTAATACACGGCTTAAAATGGTATGTACGTACATGTATGTATTTATGGTTTTGGCACCACTCTTAAGTTGGCTTAATTGAAACTACTTTACCAAGCATTGCATAATTGTGAGGTAGGTAGTACTGGCCATTGACAAAACTGAAGGGAAACATTTAGCATGAAGGTTGTACCTTTTCTTTAATCCCCTTTTAAAGTAAGATCAGTATTATGCAAAGCAAAACAGGTCTATGGTACTACTTATACTTGGTTTTCCAGCAACTGATTGTGGTGGTCTTTTATCTTATTATGGTGTTATGCTTCAGTGTTGATCTTTTTTCTCATGCAGGTGTGAAGGGGATTGTTTAAGGTCTTTTCATCCAACTTTAGAAGCAGCTTCCATTGCCATGTCAAAGTGCAAATCTCTAGGATTATCGAAGGACCAAGTAGAGGTATGCGAATCATCTCAAATTCAAGTTACATGTCTATATTAACTTCCATCATGGTTTTGTGCATTCATTGAGCTACATGTATATACTTGCAGGCAATACCAGTTTTCTACTGCAAGAATTGTCTGTATAAGCGTCACCAATGTTTTGCTTGTGGAGAATTAGGGTCTTCAGATAAATCTTCTGGCGCTGAGGTGTGACTTCTACTGGAAATAGAACTGTTCTCTTCATTATTGACTCGTTTGACTTTCTGTTTACTTGTTAGCTTAAGGAGACGTTTTAAAGTGTTTTTAGGATGATCAAGGGGCGTCATACCTAGACCTGGGTATGGTGAGAGATTGATAAGGGTGTTCATTCCATCTGGTCGCTACTGTTGTGTAGGTGGTGACAACAGACCGGGTTAAATGGGAACCCGTCCCCTTCCATCCCTAAGGGCAAGAATGGGATTGTACAAATACGAATGGGAAAGGAGTGGGAATGCATTTTGATAACCCAGTGGGAACAAGACGGGAATGGAATTTTTTGTCCTAAGGGTTGCTGCTTTTTTTGAGAACTATGATTCTTTTTGATGCTCGAGAATGTGAGTGGTTGGTACAAGATTATCAAAACAATATGCTTGTAAAGTACAGTAATTTTGATGATGATTTAGATGGGTGTATTTGTGAGAGGATTTTATCCAATAAATATTTGATATAGTATTTTAAATTTTTTAATGACTAATTAAGTTTGGTGTTTAATACTATATGTGTTATAAAAGAATTATATCACAATGTGATTGGAAGGCAGTCGAGTGGGATGGGGATGGGGATGGAAATGTGAAAATCAAAATGGGATTGGAATTGGATTGATTTTAATTTCTCATAACGGGAACGAGACAGGAATATGAATGGAAAAGTATAACGGGGTGGGAATGGGAAATTACGAATATACGATCCCTATCCCTTCCCGTCGCATTGCCATCATTATGTGGTGAAAAGCTAGCAAGGATGGTCTAGGAAATTAAGGAAGCTCCCGAGGCCCAAATTAGCAACATGTTAACACAGGAACCCTAAATAGAAAAGATGAAGTTGGTGATGATTAGAAGAAAGATTAATATAACATGTCTACAAGAAACAAAATGGATTAGGACGAAAGCTATAAAGGACATGGTTTATATTTTATTATACCAGGAAAGATAGACATAGAAATGGAGTTGGAGAGTGGTAGACAAGGATTGGAAAAAAATGGTGCAATTGCAATTATAAAATTATATAGAATTACACTTATAGAATTTGTAATAGCGAAAAACCATACCCACACCCATGTGTGACTTGTCGCACACGGTTGATTTGGCGAAAGTGAAGGATCCAGGTAACATAGCTTGGGCGAATTCTGTTTAGATTGCATATCTGCATATTGCCGAACTTGCAGTATTCTTCTATTTTGGCAGATATCAGCTCATGTTCTTTTCAGTTGCATGTATCCTAGCAATAATGTTCCGGACTTATTGATTATTAGTCATAACTCATCACTCTACTGACTGTTTTAATTTTCATGCTGTAAACCGTCAATCAATCTTATGACTGTTTTTGCACATAATTAATCTTTACTTTTTTCTTCTTCTTCTCTCTTACATGTTCTAGATTTTTCTCTGTGCTTCTGGGGGATGTGGTCGTTTCTACCATCCCGATTGTGTAGCAAGGCTGCTCCATCGTAAGAGTAAGGTCGAAGCAGAGGAGCTTCAGCAAAAGATTTTTGCTGGGGAGGCCTTTATGTGTCCGTCTCACAGGTGTGTTGTCTGCAGAGGCACAGAAGTTTGTGAAGTTCCCGAACTGCAGTTGGCTATCTGTCAACGGTGTCCAAAGTCATACCACAGGAAATGCTTGCCAAAGTATGCTTTGTTTGTCGTTCTCATATGATTCTTAAAGATTAACATCATTCATGGTTTGAATTTCTGATGTACTCACACACAAATCATCCTCATTAACATTCTAGGAAAATTGAATCTCGAAGGTCTTGGGACAATTTGTTGCCCAATCATCGGATATTGATATATTGCTCGTAAGTTCCATATCCTCCGATTTCCTGCCTAATGCTCTGAATCATCAATTGACATGATTTTTTCTATACCAGAAAACATGAGATTGATCATAAACTTAGAACTCCAAGAAGAAATCACATTAAATTCCCAAATACTGGCGAAGAGATGGAAAGCCAAGCATCACAGCGGCCGGCAGGCAGAGGGAAATTTTCCATGAAAGGGAGATGTCTTGCCTCTAAAGATGCATCAGGGAGGAGATGTGTTCTGAAACCACCAAAAGTTGTTGAAAAGGTGTCTGAGGCTGTCAAACAGGGCCATTCTTCCAAAAAGAGAGCAGGAATACTGTCAGGTGCAGACATCTCAAAGAAACAGAAAGTATCTGATACTTCTCATAGGTCTTTAGATAGGAATTCCATGAATAAAATAACCAAGGTCATTGACTGCAAAATCAGGACATCTTTGGGAAACGGGCAATCGCCCATCTTGACAAAACATCCTGAGCCAGTTATAAAGAGGAAGGAAAATACATCTGTTAGTGAGCATGAGGCAAATGAAACTGTAGAGAATTTAAAAAAGGAGACAAGTGCTTTACCGCCTTTGAATGCTGATACAAAAATGAGGTGACACATTTTTTCACATTTGCATTGGTTCCGATTTTCCAACTCCGTTCTGCTAAATTGAATAGTATGGTAGTTCATCTGTTGTTCTAGGCCATTGTCCGGACGGTCATGCATATAATGAGAGATTTCATGTTTGTGACATCTAGTTCTGGAATGTAGGGTAATTAAAATAATGAGTGATGCTGCTTCTTCAGTTGCATTAGAGGATATTGTGAAATTAAAAAGAAAGAATGTTTCTAAGACGCACGCATGCTCATCAAGAAACATTGAGGTCAATGCCATTACATTGGGAGATGTGAAACGTTCAATCAAGGTAAGTTCTTATATTTCTTTTATGCTTCACAGCCATGAACAAAGTTGGTATAGATGGGTTTTTATCAATCTCAATGTATTTTAATGTTTGCAATTGTAGGCTCTTCGCTTAGCTTCAGAGAAACTAGAACATGGATGCAGCATTGAAGAGGCAAAATCCATGTGCACGCCTGAGCTTCTCAACCAGATAATTGCTTGGCAGGTGGTTACTTTGATTTTTATCCGTCCTAATTTTGATGATTATTTATCGTTGTTTTCCCCCCTTGGTTTTCAAGATACTCGAGATAAGTTGGTCTCCAGCAGTTTTCTCCTCTTATAGTCTTCTGGTTTGCCAAATGTTTAATTAGATTGATGCATTTTATAGAGCCGGAAGCATCTTAAACTGTGAGAACACCAATCTTCTTGAGATTTTTGTTTTGTTGGCTGGCTGGAGGGTTTTTTGCATGTTCAATTGGATGACCCATTTTACTGAAGTATTTTGTATATGCATTGTATCCATATGTTCTGCAGGTTACTTGTCAAAAATAAAAAATAAAATCTATACGTACTGCAGATTGGCTCATTGGGTTGATCAGTCGGACTATACAAGTAGCCTTATGTTCTAGTCCCAACCCACTTCATGTCTTGGTGAATGGTGCGTCTTGACGTTGTGATGTATCCATCTCTCAAAATATAGAACACTTCCTCTGGGTATCACAACCTAGAACTGTTCGTAAGAACAGTATTATTCAGTTTTAACTCCGTACTTTGACGTAGAATATTACACGATAAAGTGCGGGTATGCAATTGTACTCAGTGGTGGTTTCACTCACTACAAATTCCTCCTGAGGAGACTCTGATGCCTTATCTTCTGCTTACATCAGGGTGCTTATAGTTTTTTTTTTAGTTCAAGTCTTTATTCCTAGTATTTGGTTAGTCTTATTACAAGTTCCTATTGGTGATATTGATTTGAACTTGATTGAAATATAAATCTGTTTTCATGTTTGGATTCCAATACATTATCACTTTTGGACATTTATAGGTGCAGTGTGTTTCTCACAGTGAAGATTGTCTCCATAACTTCTGTCGTACATCTTCTTTTTGTGCATTATATTGTTTCAGGAGCGGCTAAAAGTGTATCTTGCTCCATTTCTGCATGGTCCGTGCTATACATCCTATGGTCGCCATTTTACGAAAGAGAACAAACTGGAAGAGGTTGGTAATCATAATGTGTTGTATGACACCTATCTGCATATACAGTTTTATTGATAGCGTTGTATGCAAGTTTTAACTCTACAGCATACATGCATAAACTTCAAAATTCAATTTGAAGATTGTGCTTGTCTTGTAAAGATAGCGATAAGATATTATTGGATGCTTTGACGAATGTATGTTTGTTTTTTTATTGAATCCTTGAAAGTGGAATATACGATATTGTGTTAGTTTATATCTCTCAGGTATTGATGTTTTTAGTAAAAAATCAATGGTCCTAGGCTGTTATACGTGCAAGTGTTATTGGTTTTTGCAAGTGATTAGAGTTTTTCAGCGAGGACCTTAGAACAAATGCATTTGTGCTACTAGCTAGGTCAGTTGTGATCAATTCAGTGGTGGACAGCAATGCTGCTAACCATGATTTGCTGTATAATTCTGATGTCGTGACATATGGAACTCACTCAGGTATTTCCACTTGTGGAATACTCATCAATTTAATAGTTTCTTTTCCGGCCCCGAGAATAGAGTCAGAGGCGAGGTATACCTGGTGAAGACAGCCACATTTACTGAGAACTGAACTTATGTTCTTAACAAAAGGAACTGCAGTAGCTTATCACTCTTTGTCATGCAACTGGCAGGATCCCTCTAGCATCTACCACCTAGAAAGGACAAGTAATTGAGAGATAAGTCTACAGTACATCTCTTTACAGAACATAGCAAGAGCATGGGTCTTGTTAAACCCAAGTAGTTGTTACTTGATATGCGGGTCACTAGAAAGCTTAATCTCCTCTTCTTAAAATATCATACATTTCAGCTGAAAGTGCTAGTGTATGGTGGGCTGTTTTGCCATTGGTTGCAGGAGAATGCACAAATTCATGTAGCTGGGTGAATACTTTTTTTCTTTATTTATCCTGTGTTCTTGGGGTGTGTTGCTTTGGATTCAACCCAATTCATCCAATTGTCAGGATTTCTGTTTGGGTTTTCCAATCAGGAGTATAAAACTTGACTTTCTTTCTTCTTATTTGCACGTGGAAGCACTTTCATTGACATTATGTGAGTGCTGAACCCATGTTATGTTTATTGCAGATTGTGAATCTTCTCCATTGGTATGTTCAAGAAGGTGATATGGTGAGAAACTTAACACTTTCCACTTGTGTCTTGAGTAACTGTGACTTGAATTTTCTCGCTGGAAGTTCGTGTAATGGCTTTTGAAAATAAAAGACAGTATGCATTGTGTAATTTTCTGAAACTCTGTTTATTATATCAAAGCCAAATACGATATCCACCAAAGGCAAAGAATAGTAATCCAATATATAAAATAAATTTCTTTCATTACTAAGTCTTAATATATAATTAAGTTTTGCTTTCTGTCACTATTAAGTCTTATTTTCTGTTGTAATTTCATTCATATCTTCAAGGGTTTAAACTGTTAATAAATTTGTATTATGTATATTCAATGAGTTTATATCAAGGTACAAAGCTATATCAACTTCTGTAACTCAAATCATTTCAAGCCGCAAACCATTTCGCTTATAGGATGAATATCACCTCGTTTCATTTTTTTACCATGTTATTAACCCGGAAGTGATTTCTACCTGATGATTTCAATGAGTAATTATCATAATTTGAATTAGTATTGTGTCATTTATCAATTGCTTTTACACAATAGTCTTTGAAATAAAACAGCTTTGTTGATCTAAAATTTTGTTTCACGTTAGTGAATCGATTTATGTAATTCTCAAAAAGTTTCTCTATTTTTTTCTTTTTTTGGTAATGAAGGTGTATGAAGATTTGATTATACGTACTCCTGATAAATAATAGTTTACTTTATCTCCCCTAATTATCGATCACGAAACAACGAATTCAGTTTACTTCCAATAAGAGCGGTAGTTGATTTGACAAGTATAGTCTAAGCTTATCTCAATGTTCAGATGACCTAAACTGTTCCGCTTCCTCTCACAGATAGTTGATTTCTGCTGCGGTGCTAATGATTTCAGCTATCTCATGAAAAAAAAGCTCGAGGGGATGGGAAAGAAGTGCTCTTACAAAAATTATGATATTTTTCCAGCAAAGGTGACTTCCTCAAAGTTGCTAATTTTTGGATTACTGAGCATCTTTTTTTTTGGGTGGTGGGAGTATGTAGATGAATTTCGCTAATCCTAGCTAGTCTCATTAGTTTTAATTATTTACTTCTATTAACTTTGAATAGATTGCAAATACAACACAACAAATAATCAGCTTTGTTGTGAGTTCTTATTTAAATTAAAGAAAGTCCCCAGTCTATTTCCACATTCATAGGAGCGTGTCTATGCTTCTGCTTTACGAATATGACGCAAGGTAGTGGGGTTCGAGCATGATCTTCTTTCTCCTCAGGACTTCTAATAGCACGAGGAAATGACTTTCATCGGAAAAAAATGTTTATATGATTCAGTTTTTGGTATTGATGTGTCTTTCCTGCTGAGAGCCTATTTTAGATTGGGTTCTTGCTAAGGGCACTTGTTAATAATCTGAGTATATAAATCAGCAACTGGAAATTTTGAGCAGTAATTAGTATCATTTATTACACTTTTGGGGATTTTCAATGTGGATAATTTCTTCTTTTAGATAATCTAAGGCACTTGTTAGCATTTCCCCTTAGATTGTTACTTGGTTTCGGCTATCTGAACGACTATGCTTCTAGAGGTTCCAAACGCTATTCAAGATTGTTACTCAATATCTACTCTTTGAATCCCTATGCTTTCTAGGAATTTTGGGGCAAGTGTTGGCACATCCCTGCTGGCTTATCATTTGTTACAAACTCATTATAAATATGATTATAGACAAGTTACAAACCCATTACAAATATGAACATTGACTTCTGTTTTCTTTTTTCCCTCTTTCTTTGTTGCCTCTTTTTTTCCTTTTTCGTGCGCACCAACTTCTAATGTTTTATCACACCAAAAGGGGTTAATGATATTGTCTGAGAGATTTTCATAATAACTTGGATTCATTTTATTCTTAATTGCAGAATGAGATTAATTTTGAGCAGAGGGATTGGATGACAGTGGAGACAAAGGAACTGCCTTCTGGGTCTCAATTGGTGAAGAACATATTTTGTTATTGCTTAACATCCGATTGTTTCCAAGACATTATTATTTTCAGTTGCGTCAAATATATGTTTTGATTCATAACTAGATCATGGGATTATATCCCCCATTTGGAGTCGATGCCTCTCTCGAAAATATGCTCGTAAAACATGCACTTAAGTTCAAGCCGAAGCTACTTCTCCTTATTGCTCCACCGGAAACTAAAAGGTAGTGATTTTCTACTTTATCATTGTTGTTTATATGCTTATCGTCCTTTTTCTCTCACATAAACATGCCCTTAATCAGCTTGGATGAAGGAAAAATTCCATATGACCTGGTTTGGAAGGATGATGAGATGCTTTTTGGCAAGGTGAGTGATATGTTTTTCACATTAAAGTTTCTGTCTCTGGAAACCGATTGTATATATGGCTGACTAAACAAGTTGGCTTAATGGCCATTTCTTCACCTTCAGTCATTTTATCTGCCTGGATCTATTGACATCAACGGAAAACAAATAGAACCGAACGTAATCCCACCACAACTCTATCTTTGGAGTCGTGAAGATTGGACTGCTAAACATAGGGAAATTGCACATCAGCATGGCCATTTATCTGGAATACGAGAAATGCCAAGATCAAGTGGCATGGAAAATCATATAGGATTGAGTGTCTCTGATAGTCCAGAAAAAGAGTGTGACCACAGGGAGTCTATCGGAAGTCATGGTCATATGGCTAGTATTGATGAGATGAACAACGGTTGTCGTCTGGAGTCGGATGTAACGAGTCATGCTCCTGGCCATTTTTCAGCTCCACGTGAGCATCTGTGCTTGGCTGCAGAGCCCGTAAATTATAGAATGGGCACATCAACAATGGAGCAATATGCTCCCAGACTGGATGAATCGAACCATGCAAGAATGAAGACCATGGGTTCCGAGCCACCTACAGTGATCAGTAGTGTGGTTCAGAATCCTCTGGTTCCTGAACCTAGATATCGAGTCATCAGCCCACTGGGATTTGCTCCTGCCATTTGTCAACCATTTGCTAATAACTCGGCAGGCTGGATCGACGAGTAGGCTTCCATTTCAACTTCTGGTATGCTCTGTTCTCTAACTAGATGATCATAGGGTGGGGCTAGAGTCTTTAATTCAGTTGCAGGTAAGTTGTGCAGTCTCCTACTTCAAAGATAGTTGACTTTTTTCATTGTAAATAATAATTTGCCTTTATATATATATTTTAATATTCTTGGTTTATCATTTTTTTTTACATTGTCATCCCTTTTGTGATTGTCAATAGTGCCTATAAACTACCTCAGAGTAGAAAAAACATAGATCAACTGAAGCCATGTTGTTCAACTTTTGATCAACAGATGCAATTTTGCGAAAATTCCTATCAAGGGAGCAGTATTATAAGTACAAGCCTCTGTTTGCATGTAATTTGCCCTGCTATCCCTAAACTGGTCTATGCTATCTGGACCGCCCACCAGGGCTCCAACCAGAACATTTGGGTTTGCATCGTGGCGCCCATACCAGTTATTGTACCCCTGCATGCACCCAATAAAAACTTTGTTCTCCTTGTACGATTCCATGGATGCAGCTCTATGGTGGACACTTTTTGGGTATGTGGGTCCGTAGCCAACTAAATAGCTAATGTTCATCGGATTAGAGCCCAAGATGTAGTCGACCTGAGATCTTGCGAAGGAGAAGATCTCATCGGGGTCCACAGAAGACCCACCACAGTTAAGCTTCCGGTTGGTGATGTGGAGATGGTCAGAGTAGACCGAGAGAAGAAATGCAGCGTTTGATACGTACTGCATATTGTTCCATTGGCGGATGTACAATAGGCCTCCTGGGGTGCGGTGCACATTTGACATATTGTTCTTGTTGAGGCAAGCGCAGATGTAGTGCTCCGCCTTTAAGCGGAATTGTTCAAGAATTTGCTTACGTTCCTTGTGCCTCTTTTCCACTTCCAACTGCGAGGGCATGTTGCTCGAAAGATTAGAGAGAGAGAGAGAGAGAGAGAGAGAGAGAGAGAGAGAGAGAGAGAGAGAGAGAGAGAGAGAGAGAGAGAGAGAGAGGCTTGGCGTGTAAATACCATCGAGGCCATGATTTGGATGCCGGCGTACTTGACGTCCCAGCTGAACTCCTCAACAGCCCAAGTAGTTCCACCGAAAGAGTTGGCATTATCGATAACGTAATCCAAGTAATCCGTCTTGCCGGTGGCCTTGTATAGCCAAATAGCTGCCCACAACAACTCATCCATATAACCACTCAGTGATGGATAGTACCCTTTCGCAACCTTAACGCTGTCGTCATATTTCCCCCTGAATGTGTCTCCAAACTCAAACAACTGCAAACCAAATTGATATTCAAGAGATCACTAGTTTAGGTTGCTTCCAGAATTAGGGCTGGTATTAAGTAATCAAATCTTCTGGAGTAATTTTAGGATATTAGGTACTGCACACCAACCCCTTATCTGTCCCTCCAACACTATAGAGAATAGGTAACAAACAACAATCTGGCTTAACAAACTTTACCTGTTGTGCATGGTGTAAAAGCAGGTGAGAGTAGTGTGGGTTTGTTATCCTAAACACAATGGAGGCTGCTGCCATCGCCGCAGCTGTCTCGCCGGCAAGATCCGATCCCGGGTTGTTCTGGTCTATCTTGTAAGACCGCCGCGACGTCGTCATGTCTTCCGGCCTCTGCCAGCAATAGTGATCCGTCTCCCCTTCACCAACCTAAAACATTGAATTTGCGGTATTACTTTTTCTAGCGGGGGAGGGAATCAAGTGGAGAAAAACCGGGCGGGCCAAAAGCAAAATGTGAATGAGATATCATGCCAAATTGCAATGGTAATGGATTAGAGATGTGTATAAACCTGAGCCCAAAGAACATTGGGATGGGTATGAGCTTTGATGAAGTAATCAGTGCCCCACTTGATAGCCTCGAGCGCGCGCTGAAACTCGCCATCGCCCGCAGTACTAATTTGTTCACTGTATTGGAGTACAGTCCACGACAGCATTGTCACGGTGAAGGCCATGGGAAGGCCGAACTTGACGTTATCGCCCGCATCATAGTAGCCGCCGACTAAGTCTACCCCTTGTTCCAAGCCGTCGGTGGGGCCGGAATGGTGTCTCCACTTCACTCTCTGGTTGTAAGGCAGGCGGCCGGAGCGTTGGGTTTCGTAGTAAAGAATGCTCTTGGAGAGAGCATCTTTGTAGTCGAAGAAAGAGCTGCAGGTGGTGGTAGACATGGGCACTGGCAGGATGGTGAATAGAAGAAGTAATATAGACGACCATTTTGAAAGAAGTACAAGACTTGGCTGTTTTTGATCTTCCATTGATGACCTTTCTTCTCCCTTTCTCCCCTGTCTTGCAAAGTTGAGAGAGACTAATGAAGTAGTAAAACGTACAATTGGAGTAGCTAAACCAGCTAGCTAGTCCAACATGTTTGGGACCTTTTAATTAGTTGAGAGACAAATAATTAAATAAACGCAAATTTTGATTAGATTCTGGTAATTACGTATTAATTAAAATGCAAAATATATAGTTTATTTGGAGTTGGTCAACCAACATTAATTGGAGTTCGTATCCGAGCTCTTGTACCATCATTTTCTCGTACCCCTCAGTCCGTACTGACCACTGACGTGTATCGCTCTTTGCCAAGTGTCACATTATTGTTCTGCCAAGTAGAAATTTCAAAAGTATTTTCAATATAACCTTTGCAAATTCCTTATTCTATAATGAAATATGTTTAAAAGAAAAGTATGCATTAGACAATAATTAATATTCCAAATTTGTATAGTATCTCTATAATCAGGTTGCTGTCACATTTAATTAGATGTCACATCAATTGTTTTATTTCATAAATTCAGAGGTGATGGAGGTGTTAATGGAGTTACTCTAAAGCATGACCACCCCATTGATTTTCAAAATGAAGGATGCTGCTCAAGAACCCTTGCCAAATGTCAATGTAGGTGCATGGTGTTTCTAATAAATCGAAGGATAAGAAGGGTACAATCAAGAAAGGTGGTGCTTTTACTTCGAATATCATGGAGGGTAAAGTGACAAGTCCGAAGGCAATAGACGTGAATGATCATGTCACACGTACACGAATCTCTTCACTCTAACGGTTGACAAGAACTCAAAGGTCGTCAAAACAGTCCAATTGATGAAGAAAGTCAACAACTGTTGCAACGATTAATGTTACGTAAATAGTTTTGTGATTCTTGAAAGTTTGAAGGATCATGATGGAGATATAGATGAAGAATTCGACACGAAAGTACAACCAAAGGTTGGGGGCATGGCATGGCATGGGTGGAGGAGCTGCTGAGACGGTCGAAGGTAGAAAATCAGTTTTGAATGGTACTGGGATAGCGGAGCAGGGTCAGAATGGCTGCTCGAAAGCCGTTATGGCACTATCTGATTAGATTACGGGCGGGAATTGACAAGTCTGATGCGCCAAAAAATTATCATGGAACATGTTCCCATTAACGCAAACACGGGAAAAAATAAAAATAAAAATAATATCACGACTACAATCTCAGTCTCGGATACTAAGGTGTCGTAAGCAAAAGAACGTCAAAAAGAAAGAAAGAAAAAAACACACACACACACACACAAATGTATGCTGACAAGATCAAAGCAATAACCATTGATGGTAAACACCAAAATTATTAGACACTAGAAATAATTAATTAGGAGTAATTATTACTTAATGCAAATTATAAATATAATAATGGGAACAAAATTCGTGTAAAGATGAATGGATCGGATCATCCATCCAAAGACACATTAGCTAGTTGATGATGCAATTTTGCGAAGAGTCCAACCAGTGGTGCAGTGTTATATGTGCAAGCTTCTGTTTGCTCAAAATTTGCTCTCTCATCTCTGAACCGGTCATCTCTGTCCGGACCACCAACCAGAGCTCCCACGACGACATTCGGGTTCGGCCCCGAGCTCTTGTACCATTTCTTGTACCCCTCCGTGCACTCCCCGAAACCCTTGTTTCCGTCTACGGATGCACCTCTGTGGTGCACTTTTTTCGGAAAGTTATGGCCGTATCCGACCAAGTAACTCATCAGCATTGGATTGTAACCCAGTATGTAATCCACCTGCGACACTGCGAAGGAGAGGATCTCGCCGGGACCCAGCGGACCACCGTGAGGACAGTCGAGCGTCTGATTGCTGACTTGGAGATGATCGGAGTAGACCGCTAGTAAGAATGCTGCATTCGCTACGTGCTGCATGTTATTCCACTTGCGAATGTAGAGCAGCCCTCCCGGGGTGTGGTGTACGGTGGTGGTGGCCGCCGTAGCATTGTTTTTGTTGAGGCAGGCACATATGTAATGTTCTGCTTTTGAGCGGTACTGTTGAAATGTCTCGACGTGCTCTTTCGGCTTCTCTTCCATTAGTATCTGCATGCAGGGGAAAAAGAGTACCATCCCGGATTAGATAACACGAGGCGCTGAATCCTGATTGCGAATTTGCAATTTGACATTAAAGAAAAAGAGTGGAGAATCACCGTTGAGGCGAGGACTTGCAGACCAGCGTGCTTGACGTCCCAAGTGAACTCTTCCATGGCCCAAGTAATCCCACCGAAAGCATAGGCGTTGTCCACTGCATATTTCAAGTATTCGGCCTTCTTGGTGGCTTTGTATAGCCACAAAGCTGCCCACAACAGCTCGTCTTCGTAGCCACCCGATGGATAGTAACCCTTCACTATTTCGAGACTGTCATCGTACTTGCCTCTTACCTTGTCAGCAAACTCAAACAACTGCAAATAATTACCAAATTCAAATTAGATCGGTAAAAAACCTTGACTTAGTGCTCTAAGATTTGTACATTACAGCCTATACATTGTATCTTCTGAATGTATAGCTTTAAAACCAAACCGGTGTTATCGTCTGCTAATTTACCTGTTGGGCATGGTTTAAGAGAGTGCGAGAGTAACTGGGATTCGTTCTGTTAAAAACGATGGCAGCTGCAGCCATTGCTGCTGCAGTCTCACCAGCGAGGTCCGAACCAGGGTGATTCTCATCAATCTTGTAAGCTTGCCTTGATGTGGTCATGTTTTCTGGCCGCTGCCAACACCCGTGATCGTTACCTCCATCACCTACCTGAGAAAATCACATTTATTTTTTAGGCTGCATGCGATCCATTGAACTTGACTTTCGATTTTTAGGGTAAAAATTTATTCACAAAGCTTAATTGCCGCAACATTTAGGAATGGATCAGGCACGTCTGACCTGAGCCCATAGGACATTTGGTTGAGAATGGGCTTTGATGAAGTAGTCAGTCGCCCACTTGATTGCCTCGAGCGCGTTCTGATATTCTCCTGCAGCAACTATCTGCTGGCTATATTCGTGTACACTCCACGACAGCATCGTTACGGTGAATGCCATTGGAAATCCAAATTTGACGTTGTCTCCTGCGTCGTAGTATCCTCCTACCAAGTCCACCTGCACAATACACACACAAAAAAAGAAAAAATGTAAACAAGGCCGGGACTACAATAGCACAAACGGTCTCGTTGAAAGTTGTTTTTTTTTTTTGTTTTTTTTTGTATACTAACTCCTTGTGCTAAGCCATCAGTGAGACCAGAATGGTGGCGCCAAGTGACACGCTGGCTGTTGGGCAGGCGGCCAGAGCGCTGCGTCTCAAAGTAAAGAATACTCTTGGACAGAGCTTCTGCATAATTGTGCGACTCATGCGTTACAATTAAGGTCACTCTACAGCCCAAGCCCCAGAAATATGGAGAAAAAACAAGTATCGAGATGATGGTAAAAATTAGGAGCACGGGTAATGACCAATACTGAACTACAAATGGCCGTGGGTTAATGACTTCTTTGGATTGCTGTTTCTCCTCCATTTTTGGCTCTGGCTAGCTCTTTTTTTTTTTTTTTTTTTCTCTTCCTTCTTCAAAACCCCATGATGTCCTCGTACCTATAAATAGGTTCAAGGGTCGTGATCTTTTCAGATCTAAGACGTAAATCCAATACCATTTTGGTTAATTTTTCAGATTTTAGCCATGACAGACGAACTCGAATGCTTCTTAAGGAATAAGAGTAACGTCAGGAGATCCAAACTAAATAAACCTCCATCTTAGTACAATGCGTTATCAGCAACCATTAGAGAGCTTCATCAATTCCTACCTAAGATTTTTCTTAATCTAGACCTAGGTACAGAGAGACTGCAAAAAATTGAGTTAAAAATTCTGCTTCCATGCATGGAATAAGACCAAAATTAAACTTGGATTTAATTAAAACTATGATAAAATGTCAGATTAAATAGCGCCAATATTATTAAAGTAGACAAAAATCGATGACCAAATACAGTTAACACACGAGTGAAAATATCACATTTGAATGGATGCCAACAAACCAGCTGTAGTAGATTTCTTGGTGTTAAAACTACAAAATTTACAAGTAATTAATTAATTAAAATATCAACGTTGAAAAGTCATGAATACAAAGCACCATATCAAGAATAATTAAGAATCACGTCATTAGACTACAAAATCTAGAAGCATTTGATCGCCAGCCATTGGATTTAAAAAGAACATTGTCATAGGGCTGGCTTGGCTAGCTAGCACATGAATATTAAAAAAGAGGCACGCGTGGTCGGCAGGATTCGAACCTGCGCGGGCGAAGCCCACATGATTTCTAGTCATGCCCGATAACCACTCCGGCACGACCACTTCATGAACAACATAGGACAAAATAAACTAAAATCTCTTTATTTCATCGAGCTTAGAATTATAAGTTTGCTAAACTAATTAATTTATAGTAATACATACTTTTGGTCTGTTCCAAATCAATGAAACCTTATGCATATACATTTACTAGTGTGTGCTCGTGCTCGGGAGCACGTGGTCAGAAATTAAATACCCGTATTTGATGACATGAAAGAAATGTTTTAAAATATATTATATATAAATAAAATAAAATTATAAATTATTTATATCAAAAACAAAATTGAGAGAAAGAAATAAGTTGGGGGTAGGGGCAGTATGTATGTATGTATGTAAGTGGAATATATAATAGGGAGGGGTAGGAAGGATTGGATGGGATAGGTAGTAAATCCCACAAAAAGTTGTTTATAATATTCATAAAGACCTTTACTCCTCCTCCATATAATTAATAAAGATAGATGTTGGATGGAACAAAATTCTAACAATTTCACTCCACTCATCAAATTTACTAGCTAGTCAGTCCCGTAAATGAAATTAATTGATGCAATTGGGGATTGGCCGCTCCACACACATATTGTTGATCTTGAGTGACTCCTTCATGATTTATAAGCTAGAAGTGAACTCTACTAGCTTGTGAGATTATATATATAGCCTGTCCTAGCTAGCTGGTCGGAATTAACCTGACGAC
>JAOWAN010000003.1:2006930-2017780 GCA_028566635.1 Lobelia cardinalis | reverse complement strand
AAGACACGTGCGTTCTCTCTCTCTCTCTCTCTCTCTCTCTCTCTCTCTCTCTCTCTCTTTGTGATATATAGGCCTAAGATTGGCGAGGAAAAAATCCGGAGCCCTGTTATGTTGATGGTCGTCGACGCCGGCTGCAGATGGGACGGTTTATGGGTGTGATAGGGGAGTGACATCAGCGAAGGGATATGCCTTTATTGGGTGTCAGAGAGTGGCTGAAGAATGACCAAAAATTCAAAGGGCAGTCAGGTATTTTTATGTTATTAAAAGGGCAAAAGAGTAAAAGTAATACAAAACAAAAACAAACACAAAATCAACACAAAACACAAACAAAAACAAAACATATCAAAAAAACCCACTTCCAAACGCACCCCAATTTCGTATGCCACTATTTGAACTTCCTCCTATCCACTTTCTCAATTCTTGGACCGTAAAGGCAGTCATTTGGCCGAGAAAACTTTTTTTCCTTTGTTTTGGCATTTATTCAAAGTAAGGGAGAAAAAAAAATATTCCACCAAAAAAGTAAACTTGAACGAAAAATTATCATGTCAGAGGCTCAAGGAGCGGAGCCACCTCTTAGATTTCCAACTATTACTGTTTTCATTGGTACTACTGACATTAAAAAGCAAAGCAAACTTACATTCATAGGGAGAGAGAGGACTAAGGAGTGAATGATGTTCAGCTTAGAGGCTCAAGTCTCAAGTTAAGTGTTATAAAATTTAGGATTTTTTTTTTGTTTCAATGATAGTTTAAAAACACGAATTATCTAAACTGTAATATAAATCAAAGAAATTGTCTTACAAGTAATTGTAAAAGGTATAAAAATGAGTTATTTTATCACATCAAACCACGCTATACACTTTTCACACATATTTCAACGTTAAATCGTAAAATCATTTACAACGTCCATGTAATATACTTACTAACAATTTAAGACACAAGAAAATCAACATCTATAATATATGCACGAGTAGTTTTTTACTGTAGAAGTCATCCCATCACAACACAGTGCAGATGGGTGTACTTTTTTGCTGCTTTTACACAGCTCAAAAAAGTCAATTTGCCTAGGGGGGAGAGAGGGAGAGAGAGAGAGAGAGAGAGAGAGAGAGAGAGAGAGAAGGGTGGAGGGAGGTGGGGTAGCACGAGTAGTTTTCAGATAGTTGTCTACCAATTTTTTTTTTGGTTTCTGATTATTTCTTTTTTTCTTTTTTTATTTTTTCATTTTATTTTTATCTTTCATTGTTTTCTGTTTTACAGGCAAGAAGTATTATTTCAAGTATTGTTTTTTTTTGCACCGTGCCCTCGGGCACGGATATTCGCTAGTAATATATATGCATGAATCATACAATTGCATGAATCATACAATTGGTATTTTAAACGCGTGTAACTAGCATGGTACACTCGCAAATGGATTAACTCTCTCATTCTCATCTATTAATCTTAATTAATTTAAAACAAAAAACCAGATTTATATAAACTCCATAATTAATATCTAAAATTCATGTCATAATTTCTAAAATTAATAAGAATTTAAATTTTAATACAAAAAACGGATAAGTAAATAAGCATAAGCACCGACGAATAAACATAAGCATTGACGAAAATAATATTAAACAATAACGAAATGAACATTTGTAACCTTGAATAAAACAGTTTATAACATATCATAATTCAAAATGAACATCATACTGACGAAATGAACATCTTCAATTCCAACCGAATCCTTACCACCCTCCGTCAACCATAACTACCATCATTCAACCTCCACTGTCGAATCACCATCCAACTGCCATCTCTACTCACTCCATCCATCTCATCGATCTTTTCCATATAAAGGATATCGAGGGTGGTGGATTTCGGTTGTTTGGTGGTGGATGGTGGGTTGTGGGTTGTGGCGACTGAGAGAGGTCGTTGATGGTGGCGATTGAGAGATGTGATAAATCGTAGATGGTGGATTTCGACTGATTGGATAAAGTATATGTGGTGGATGGAGATTACGGTCGGCTTATGGAGATTGAGAGAGATGGTGGCTATGAAGTTTAATTAGAAGAGAGATAGTGGCTATGGAGGGAGTAGAGGGGAAGAGAGAGAAACACAGAGATGGTAGAGAGAGATCGGGAGAGAAAATAAGAATTATTGATTTTATTGTTGAAAAAATTTCTTAATTTAAATGAGTGATATATTTTATCATTCACTCACTTGCTATTATCAGTGTATATTACAATTTATTTTATACTTATTCCATAATAAGTGCATCAAAATATATTTTTTTTTCTAAAATCTTAGAAATTCAAATCAAAAAATTTTATATTTTTGCGATTACTCCATCTAATGAACATGAACAATGGATTTAATAAATATAATTAATTAATATAACGAACATGAAGAATGTAAATTAATGAATATGAATAGAATAAAATAAATACAACTAAGGTATACACAAAATATTTTCAATGAACATAACAATCTATAAAATGAAAAAAACATTCTGATAGTCTACTTGTAATATAACATATCACGTTTATATATACAATGAATATATCTTAATTATTAAATGAACATAACATACTAATAATATGAATGTAAATTTATATTTTTGCGATTACTCCATCTAATGAACATGAACAATGAATATAATAATATAAAGAATGTAAGCTAATGAACATGAATAGAATAATATAAATACATCTAATGAATACAAAATACATTCTCAATGAACATAATATTTTATCGAATGAACAAATCATTCTGATAGTCTGCTTGTAATATAACACATCACGTTTATATATTCAATGAACATATCTTAATTATAAAATAAACATAACATACTTATAAAATGAATAGAACAATTTGAATCAATGTTAATTATTTAATCGTTAATTTTAATTCCTGATTATATGAAATTCATTGTTATATGAAATTGCTTATTATAAAGAATATCTAATTATCCAGATTCCTAAAATAACTCCCTAATTATATGAAATGATTGTTAATAAATTTGATTTTTTAAATTTCAATCAATCCCTTAATTTTAAGAATTGATTGGAATTAATAGATGAGAGTGAAAAAGAGTGAAAAAGTAAAATAACCTTGCTTTAGGGGTATACATATTACTATGCACATGTAAGCTTAAAATAAATTTCATGAATCATGTACCCTTCCCTCACAAGTCACTATAGTTTAGGACACAATTAACCCTAATTGAGAATCATGTGTACTGAACTTTATCAACCCCATAACACTCTTATGATACTCAAAATCTTTATTAAAAAGTTCACCAAATCTACCAAATATTAATCAATGGGTCATTTCTTTTTTGCCTGCTATGTCACGAAAGTAATAAATCCATGAAAGTGACTTAACCTAGAAGTAGATACATATTACTGCCCCATATTTACACCTGTCCATCCACACGGCCATACGTACCCTATTATGCCCCCAATATGTTCATGGTCCATGGATGACTTCAATGGATTTAAATACAAAGCGGAGGGCTTTTTCGTCTTTTGATACTAAGCCTTGAATTTAGAAATTACTACTATCAAAAAGAAAAATAAAGAGGGTGTTTGGGAGGGGGGAAGAAACGAGTCAAGGGTAGAGAATTCGAGAAAAAGCAAATAAATAAATTAAAAATAAATATAACGCAAATCCAAAAAAGAAGATAGAGAAACAGAAATAATCCCAAACCCTTCTTCTTCTTCTCTCTCTCCTACTTTTCTCCCTCTATCACACACAGACACACACACAGTTGAGAGAGAAACAAAACAAAAGAAAATTAAAGAAGGAAAAAAGAAGAGAGAGAAAGAGGAGAGAGATAGAGAGAGGGAGAGGGGTGGGGGGATTAGGCTTATCTTGTGGAGTTCTTGTGCATCCCTCTCCCTGCCTTGATCCTCTTTTGTAACTATCATCTTCCTCCCTGAAAGTCATTCATGCGGCGAGCCAGAACAGCGGCGGCGGCCAATACGGCGGCGGCGGAGCAACGTCCCGATGCCGCTGAGCCGAACGGATCTGAAATTAGGTTCCGAGGCGTGAGAAAAAGACCATGGGGTCGGTTCGCAGCTGAGATTAGAGATCCGTGGAAGAAAGCTAGGGTTTGGCTGGGAACGTTCGATTCCGCCGAGGACGCTGCTCGAGCCTACGACGCCGCGGCTAGGAGCCTACGTGGCAACAAAGCCAAAACCAATTTCCCTCTCTCCACCTCTTCTACTCTACAGCAACAAGTACAAAACCCTAACGATCCGTTCTTCGATCATCGGTTTTACCAAACAAATAATCAGCTTCCCGCGGAGCACTCGATTATTCCCCACAGGCCGACATCCAGCAGCATGAGCAGCACCGTTGAGTCGTTCAGTGGGCCCAAGCCGCCTCAGCAGATCACTGTTTTGCCCCGGCGACAACCACGGACGCCGCCTGTTTTACCCGATGACTGTCACAGCGACTGTGACTCGTCGTCGTCTGTGGTTGA
Organism: Lobelia cardinalis; assembly: GCA_028566635.1. NCBI lineage: Eukaryota > Viridiplantae > Streptophyta > Magnoliopsida > Asterales > Campanulaceae > Lobelia > Lobelia cardinalis. Next base: position 2,013,318 of record JAOWAN010000003.1, on the reverse strand, counting down.
CGACGGCGACGTGGCTGATAACAATATCGCTTCTTCGTCGTTTCGGAAGCTGTTGCCTTTCGATCTAAACATGCCTCCGCCGTTGGATCACGATGTTGACTTTCCCGACGACGATCTCCAGTGCACAGCTCTTTGTCTTTGACTGGTCAAATCTAATCGATACCCTTCTTCAAAAGAAAAACAGAATCATAGATAAGATTTTAAAGATATTTAAAAAGGTTGAGTCGGTCCTCTAATTTCTATGAGTCTGCCCTCGGGGAGTTCACCTTATGTTGTTTGAAGAGGAATTTTAGTTTTTTTTTTCCTTATAATTTCTAATGTTATAATCAGAGTATATTATGGTGGATGAAAGGATGGAGACTGATGGAGTGATAATTTCAACTCTTTATCAGGGCATTTTTATCCTATAAATGCTGTTGTTGTTCTTGAAAATGGAATTTCACATGTAGAAATGGACGATCAGTTCATCTCTGATCTGCTTGTTGTGTTCATCCCCTTGGATCTGTACTGTTTCTTATACACCATGTTATGTATAAATCAAAACTATCCATAGTATGCGCTCCTTATTTTGTTATTTCATATTTTTCCTACTTTCTAAGTTACAAATGTGTAGTTTCACTGGGGTCTTCCAATGCAGATGGTAGATCTATGAATTAGAAGAGAGTTTGGTTGGGTTGTTGCTCTGATTGATGTGCTTTAGTATGTAAATTTTTTTGATACTTTCTATTTTTTAGGCGAATGATCGACATGCTTCATCAAGTTTTTTTAAGCTTACATGATTGATTTGCATGTGTGTTGGGATGATACATGCAAACAACTTGATGAGTTAAGTAGTTTGTGGGTGTGAATGTATAAAAGTTATTTCGTGGAAAACTTGTGTCGGAGATTTTAGGTTATACCGCGTAGAGAATACGGGTGATTCGTGGTTTAGTCTAATGTAGATTTTCTGGTTTGAATAGTGCATTGATATAGATTTTGTTGGATATAATTTATTCCCTGCGTGATGCAGCTTTCATGTTCGACACATAGTGATCATCTCGAGTCTTTGTATAGCAAGGTTTTTCCTTAGTAGGCAAGGTTAGGCCATCTATCGGAGTACCTTCAATTGCATTGATCTGTGGTATACAGTTTCCTGCTCTGCTAGGCTCTTGTGGTCTGTGTCGGGTTTGATCATAAAGAACATACTTATTTTGAATACCGGAGATGTTAGATAATGCTGCAAGTATCTTCTTTGTAAACATGGACACTTAACAAGTGACTTTTGCAATGCAGTGCTGATATTCTGTCTGCTGGTGGTATTTCTCCTCCATTCTTTTTTGTTTCTTTTGGTCACATGTTATTGTTTATCTTGTGGCCGTTGGCGAGAAGTAACGTACTGCTTAGGATCACGATCATTTCTTGTCCCATATATTTCGACCCTTGATTTGGCATTTAGTTGCTTTCCTTCTATGGTCTATGTTTATACCGGTATATCTGTTTCCTTGTGTGCTAGTTCAGGGAGTTTTTTCATGGTCTGATTGTTGCCTCCTTCACGTGTTGTATGCTCGTCAAAAACCATGATTTCTTCTTAGCTTTCCCACGGAAATAGTATATTTTTATGACATTTGAACTCATTTATAGGTACTACGCGGATAATCTTCTTGCTTTATGACCACCTGTGCAGATTCAGATGTCCAATGATGTTCTCCTCTCGGGCCTCGTTTCCTTTCCCTCCCCTCGAAGATGCTTTCTTGTGCATTCTTACTCCATGAGTCGTGTTTCTGCTTCTTTGAGTAGCTTCATTCTTGTCAAGTAAGCTATTTTTTGCATTTCTACTAGCAGAGCTAGAGCTCTATGTATTCGCTTTTTTATCGTCAAGTGAGCTATTTTTGTTTCAGTTTCTAGGAGATGGTCATAGCTAATAATGTGCTGTGGCGTCGTTGCTCGTGGCTCCTCTTCTAGCTAGAGATTTAAAGCTTGTTTCATGATTTTCCTAATGAACAGGCAATGGAAGTGTTTGCATCAGTAGATAAAGTGTCTCATAATGTTCATACTAATATCCTCAGCCTGTTTTGATGTGCATGTATAGTAATGTCGACATTAAGGGTTGTTGGCTTCGGCCCATTTATGCAGTTTGGGTCTCATGTTACACAGTAAAGCATTTAATATTGCATGTCATTTTTAGCATATCATTTCAAGTTCCGTAAAGGATCGCATGTTACACTGGAGTCTGCAAGTTATTATTGGCTTTTTGCTTCAAGTCCTGTAACATGTCCTGCAAGATAGAGGCTTCTGGTAATTATGTCAGGGCTTTGGTTACAAAACTAATCAACTTAGGTCTCTGATGCGGCCCAGTCAAATACTATAAGTATTGTGTCCCCATACCAGTGTCCTAATTGTTCTTCATTGCTCTGGTTACTAAAGATGACTCCTAATGGTCCTTTCGGTTTCGTGGGGTACACTATTAGTATTTGTGTCAGTGTGAAATGTTTTACTTTGTTGGACATAAAATTTAGCTGTATCCTGTATAGTGAAGTGTTTTGCTAGAAAAGTTGATCAATACTGGCTTGGTTTATGATCCAGTGTAGCGTCAGACAATCGGGTTTTTTGCCTTTGTGTTCATACACAGATTCAAGTGTGTGAAATACAAATTTTTCTGTTGACAAGCCCCTTGCTCTTACCTCTGTTCTGTTAGTAGAACCATGTACATAGGTTATATTGGTCAATGTCATCCCTTATGCCCAGTGTGTGCCTGCTACTGCCGTGGAATGGGGAGTAAATACTTGTCAGAACGATATAAAAAAGTAGTAGGTCTAAACTCTTGAATACCTTTTTATGCAAGATTTTGTGCGTAATTGTGCTATTTAGGAAGTCCATTTATGATAATATTGTTAGCAGATATGGTACAAAATTGCCAGAGTCGACGTATTACGTGGTGAGTGTCTGTCGTTACATTCCTTCCGTCGTAGCTCATGATTTGGAAGTTAGGGTTTTGAAGCTGGCATTGGGGTTTACTGGCGCATGGGGTTCTTGCCGTTATCTTTTACCTGCACAACACTCATGAATTGGCCCAGCTCAAGTTGCTGTATAACTCTTTGATCTGGTAATTTTATCACTACCTCCGTCTCCAAAATGATGTTTTTCATTCTTGATCAGTATATTATGTGGAGTAGCAATACTTTTTGTACGTGGATCACTGTGTTATATGGAGTATTATACTCTCGCATTGTGTGTACGCGGGGAAGATTACCTGGTTTTGAAAATCAACCTGGTTAGCATCAGCGATGAAATAAATGAGATGATCTAAAATGTGGAATTATTGCCAATAAGGTTAACGGACTAAATTTAACCTAACATAATTTATTACTCAATGTGTTATTAATGTTGTTATACCAATGTATTATTATTATTATTATTATTATTATTATTGTTGTTATTAACGTACCATGATAAAGTGGGATAAAGAGGAGGTTTGATTTTGTATAAGATGGAGGAAATAAAATTTTTTCGAAAAGTGAATTGTGGTTCGACTATCTAGTTATTTATGATTTCGTCGAAAATATCGTCCTCCACTTTTTAAAGCCTTCTTTGTTCGATGTATTGGCTTTGTAATTTCAAATAAATAATTTAAAAAAGAAAAAATTGAGGAGGAAAGTGACTTGTTTCCGTTCACCTGTGAATAACAATTATCAGCACGGGAGAAAAAGTTCATGCAGTCGATTCATCACAGGCGAAATACCTCATGTCATCACATTGATGAGTGCGATGCTTAATTACGAAAAATATTAGGGTTTTATGCATTTCAGACCCTAAAGTTTTCGTGAAAAGGTCAAAAGAATCTCCATGTCTGATTTATTGCGTCTTAAGCCCAAAAATAATTTTTTTATTGCGAAATAGAACATTTTCGGACGAAATCGTCAATAATTAACGGGCAAGGATTAACGTGCATTATATGTAATTTTTTCATGGATATTTTCATCTTTTTCTAACTAAGTAAACTAAATGGGCTAAATATAATTAAAGGTTACACAATTAAATAAAATTAATTCATTTTAATTATAAAAATAATATTAAATTTAATTAAGTACCTAATTATTTTTTATATTTATTAATATTAAAATATTAATATTAAAATAATTTTTAATTAAATTTTATTTTAGTTAAATCCAACCATAATTAAATTATATATTAATTAAATTATATTCTAATTAAATTTAATTACAATTAATATTTTAATTAAATTTTACATTAATTATAATTAATATTTTAATTAAATGTTATCTTAATTAAATATACTTTAATTATATAATTAATACATTAATTAAATGTTACTTTAATTAAATATACCTTAATTATATAATTAATACCTTAATTAAATTTTTTTAAATTAAATATATCTTAATTATAATTAATACTTTAATTAAATATTACTTTAATTAACTATACCTAAATTACCATCCATAGCCGCTGCCGCCACCACTACCCCCAACCCTCATCTTCTTTACCCTGCTCCACCACCACCACTTCACCCAACTGAACTATGGCGACTCACCTTCTTCACCAAAAAAATTTGCCACAACCTCGCCTCATCACCGCTGCACCATCAACTCCACCAACAACAACGACCACCAAAAGTCGATGGCAGCCACCTTCACCCATCGCCTCCACCTTTCCTCTCGTTCCTTCTCCTTCTCTCTCACCCACCATCACCACAGATCCCCACCATTGCTCATCGAAATCCACCCGCCATCTCCAACCAACAATCCCTCCCCCAAATCGCCCTGTTCTCACCCACCACCAAAACCTCCATTCTAGTCGTACCAATGGTGGGTTCTCCCCCAAATTGCCCTGTCAGCAAAGGGATTTGTACGAGTTCAATTTAGGAAGCTTCTTGTTCGTGTTTGGCTTCAACAGATCTGGGATCAATGTTGGATTGCGCCAGGTCTAGGATTCAGGCATGGCCAGTCGCCAGACTTTATAGTGCAACAAGGGTTGGAGGTGAGGATGGAAAACAAGGGCCAGGATGTTGGTGGGTTCATGTGCATGTGGCGTTGAGAGTTTATGATTGTTGGTTTGGGAATCGAGAGAGAGAGAGAGAGAGAGAGAGAGAGAGAGAGAGAGAGAGGCCGATGGGAGCGTGGGAGGAAGGGGGAGGGGGCTTGGGTTGGGGAAGAGAGGTAGTCTTTAGGTTTTTTTTTTCTATTATTAATTTTGTTGGTAAGTTACACTTGTACCCCTGTAGTTTAGTTAGATGGCAACAATAATACTAAGTTCAAAACATGAAAACATCCATGAAAAACTTGTATATCATGCACGTTAGTCATTTCCCGTTAATTATTGATGATTTCATCCGAAAATGGTCAATTTCGTAGTAAAAAATTATTTTAGGATTTAAGACACAATAAGTCAGACATGAGAGTCCTTTTGACCTTTTTATGAAAACTTAAGAACCTAAAATATATAAAACTCAAAATATTAATCATTTTAAGGTCCCGTCCCCGTTTACATGGAGCAGCCAATATTCCTACGTCAAGAAACCTATTTGACGATTTTGGCCCTACCCAACTTTGTTATATTATTTCAGTTTCGTTTTAATTGTTTTAAAAATAACATTTTCTTTTCACAATATTTCAGTTCGACAATTGAATTGAAGCTTAGGGACTACATGTCACTAGTTTACAACATATTCCTTTCCGGTAAATTTTTTTTTCCGACAATTAAATTAAAAGAGATGAAACGGAGAGACTATATTCCACTAGATTACAGATGAATTAAGGCCATATTTTTTGGTGGTAACGAATATCATAAGTTAGGCGATTGGTCATGTGTTGAAAGCTTTTGCTGTCAATACGCTCTCCTCGGGTCGTTCACTACGAAAATTGTAGTTTTGGTTTGACTAATATGGTGATGATCGACTAGAATAAAAAGCTGTAGAGAAAAATTATATAATGGATAAGAAATTAAATAAATCACGGGGACGGGCTCCCTACTTTTGTGAACGGATCTGATTATGATAAGCAATCAATATGAAGGAAATACAGTAGTTGATAGGGAAAGACGCCGACATGCACACAATATATTTCTCGTGCACTCTCCATCACAAAATGAATCAGATACATCTCCCGTTGCATTGCAATTTGCATTCTTAGTTTGGTTGCGTGAACAACTTGCAAATTTCATTGCCAGAAGATTGTAAGATAATGGGAGTTCCTGTAACAAAAATAATTGTCCTCGATTAAGAAATTAATCTTCGTTTTTCATGCTGTTAGTCAGCAATCCGTATATGGAGCACCTATGCGCTCCTAGCAAGGAGCGCCTATTCATTTTATCATGTTATTTATTCATTTTTTAAAATTAAATGTTCATTTTTATCGTTATTACTGAAAATCAATAATAATAATAAGAATAT
>JAOWAN010000003.1:1987073-2001350 GCA_028566635.1 Lobelia cardinalis | reverse complement strand
TTTTGTTTTAGTATGTGAACAAGGTTTTTTGTGGTTTTTGGAACATAGTTCCAAAAACTAGCTTCGTGAACACGCCCATAGTCTTGTCCTAGAGTTATGCCTCTAACCTCGGGAAGGATACTGCTAGAAATGGCAATTTTGGTATATGAATTGAGTTGGTTGTAAATTCAATTGAATTGAATAGCTTATTTAATTTATAGTTGGATAAATTTAATTAAATTTAAAAGTCAAATTCAGAAATCATAGGGAAGAACAGTTCAACATTTTTGGAAAACAATCGACTCGTCTTAAAAATTCTGTAAGGAAATGAGCCGAAATGGGCAACTCAGGCTCTCACATATATATTATGATAGAAATTAGATGAACCGCATTGCGGATATTGAGCCCCCAAAAAAAAAAACAGTGAACGACCGAACGTGCTGTAACTAGGGAATATCACCGGGCAGCTCTGTCGCTCTATAGAGATGGGGGGGGGGGAGCATAGCACAATTATTTTTAATTGGATAAATCCATTAACAATCCATTATCCATATATATATATATATATATATATATATATATACCCTGGCAATCCATTAACCCTTATATATGTAATAGATAAGTTCAATTATGAATTTATGAACATCAAACAATTAATTGCTAAGACAATAAGTACTTAAATAGGCATAGACAGTTGATATATGAAGTGTCTAAACATTCTTTACAAAGAGTACACAACTTTTTTTAATGTTTATTTTTTAAGAAATATGACATTAATATGAACATGCATAAGATCAAGAGCTTCATGTTCAATTTTTAAAGAATGTGGCACTCTTGCTAGAAATATCTAGCGTTCCATATATTTTCCCGACAGGAGCTAGGCCAGAGATATCTAGACCATCATGCACTATATAATTTCCACTCTCTTCTTTGGTTGATTGACGGATACAAACATGAACAAGTTTCCATAGAAGTAGAGGCGGATCCAAGGAGGGACGGAAGGGGTCGGTCGCCTCTACGGTGAAAATTTCTTCAATGGGAGTACTGATTTTTGGTGGTTCGTCTCCTTCAAAAAATTTCGTTTGTGCTAACTCTAATTTTTAATTTGTTGAATTTATGATATTTGTCCATGTTTTTTATTTTTATGAATTTTATTTTATTTAATTTGTATTATTTTGATATGTAGTGAAAATATTTTTGAAGTTTGGATGAAACGTTTTTATGAATTTTTTGTGTTTACTTACTAAAAGTAGTAGTATTTACAAGATATGGCTACCCCCTCTAATTGTCCGATCGAAATTTTTTTTGGAAATACTGACTTCGAACTTCCGTATACTTTCATGATTTCATCCACTCATGAGAACAATCCTAGCTCCGCCCCGTATAGAAGCCGGAACAAGTTTCCGCAGGAGGCCCGTGAAGATGCTTCAACGTACTAGTTTGTAGGTGTTTATTGCTTTCTTTCAGCTGATAGAGCAAACAAACATGACCATTTACAACACGGCTTCTGCATGCATTAAGATCTTGCAAAATTCACCGATAAACATTTTTCTTCAGATTTTTAAAACAGGCAATGCAGATATGAACATTGCAAATAATTAATGTGTAATTATCCTAAAAAGATCTAGTGGAATATATAATAGATTGAAGGAAGCAAGGGTAATGCAGGTAATCTCCAATGCGGAAGCCTAGATCAGATCTATCAAAATTAACCACGTGTTATGTTTCACCAGTATTGATCAAATACCTAATCATTATTAAAAGAAAATTTTAGCTACACATCAACGTAGCACACTAAAGTAGTATCCAACCAGCCTCTAGTCTAAAGTCTAAACTAACACGAGAATCATTGGACCCGCACTCGTTCTAGTTTATTAGTGTAGGTTCATATTTGAGAATACGCAATTTTATTTTATTTTATTTTATTAAAAATATTAATATAATAAAATATTAATATCATAAATATTCACATTAAAAAAAATTATGTCATTAATTTTAGATTTTGTAGTTAAAGTAATTAAAATCATAAATTTTTCATAAAATGTAAAGAAAAAATTGTTACAAAATTTTAATGTTTCAAGGAACTTATGAAAAAATTAACGACCATTAAAAATGATTCAAAACATTAGGATTAAAACTGTAAGACAAAAAAGTTGAGCTTTAAAATACATTACTATTCATACGACTAGTCGGAGCCCATTTATACGAGTTCGAATCTTCTGTCATATTTAATGTCTTATTTTTTTTTAATTTAATCAAAAATGATCCTAATAATTTAGATTTTTTATAAAAAGAAATATTTATTAATTTTTAAAAGGTACGAGAGATGAGATAAATTATTAAATTGGATAAAAAATTTTGGATTGGTCAAATAATGAGTTGTCAACTAACGGGGTCGCAACACCTAGATTTAAATTACAAGAAACAAGTGCCACCTGGTGCTGCTGCTGCACCAGTCAATTATTTATGAGCATTTTAATTTACGGTCACAGGTTTTTGGAAGCAGAAAAAGAACAACACCGAAAAAATCTGCCACATTGCATCCGTTAATTAGCTCCCAAATCACAGATCCCATGTTCTTTCTTCAACCATATGCTCTCACTCGCTCACAAAAACCAATCAACTCGAACAGCTAATTTCCACTCTGTCCCTTTCTCTGACTTCCCTTCCTCTTTCCCTTTCCCTTTCCCTTTCCCCTTAAGGCTATATGTACACCCATCCAACCACTAATCACTATTCCCCCGCCCACAAAATTTAGCTCTCTCTCTCTCTCTCTCTCCACATTTCTCGCTCCTCCCCGCGACAAATATAACCTTTTCCCCCCTGTTTCTCTATTTTCTTCTTCTTCTGTATGCAGAGATTTTTTTTGCCGCATCCACCAATAATTAATTAATTAATGGCGGAAGTTGCCGTCGATGATCATCATGATCAGAGGGAAACGCTGCTTGTGAGCAGCAACAAGAGGAAAGGATTCGCTCGCAGCGTCTCCCACGCCAACGACGAGCTCCACAGCTTCAGATCATGGCTTCGGTGGATGTGCGTCGACCAATCCGACACCTTCTCCGCCTGTCTCTCCTGGTTCATGTTCATCCTCTTCGCCCTCGTCGTCCCTTGCTTCTCCCACTTCTTCCTCGCCTGCAGCGATTGCGACAACAAGCACACCAGGCCTTACGACAGCGTCGTCCAGCTCTCCCTCAGCAGCGTCGCCACCCTCTCCTTCCTCTGTCTCTCCCGCTTTGTCAAGATCTACGGACTCCGGAGGTTTCTCTTCTTCGATAAGCTTTGCGATGAAAGTGAAACTGTGCGCAGAGGTTATACCGAACAGCTCAATGTACGTCCGTCTTCTTCATTAATTAATCTCTCCCTCTCTGCTTCCACTTTTTCGTTCATTGCATTTTGATTAATCGCTTCTTTTTTTTAATTATTAAATGTGATTATTGTGCATACTTGTCATTTGATTATAATTGGCGTAATCGATTAATTTAAGGAAGGTGACAGTTGTATGCAAATGGAAATGTTTCATGAACAGTTTGATAGGAATCATGAATTTTACTTATCTGTTAGTAGCTTTTTTTTTAGTGGACTGGAGAATGTTTGGCAACCTTTTTCTTTTCTTCCTCTTATACTGATCATACAAGATGGAATATTTCATAAAGTGACCAAAGAATCGAGTTGCGTCCACAATAGAGTGCATTATTTATTATATGATCATTCCAACTAATTAAGACTACACATCAATTTGCACAATCTGTCATAAACTTGATATGCGTATAATCATCGTTACACTCCATTGAATGATCTACTACCAACACACTGATGAAACATGGCATTGACAATTTGGAATTCTTAATTTCGTGTCTAATGTATTCAAATATACTTCCCTGCCTAATGATTAGTAGCTAGTAGTATGAGATTTGCTGGATCTTCTTTTACTAAAGAAATTATTGTAAAATGTCAATTTTGCCTTGCAGAGATCATTGAAGATCTTATTCATCTTCGTTCTACCTTGTTTTGCTGCTGAGAGTGCATACAAGATTTGGTGGTACAGCTCTGGTTTCACGCGCATTCCCTTCTTAGGCAATGTTATTGTGAGTGATACTGTGGCTTGTATCCTGGAACTGTGCTCTTGGCTGTATCGAACTGTAGTCTTCTTTCTCGTGTGTGTTCTTTTCCGTCTGATCTGCTACCTCCAGATCCTCCGCCTGCAAGATTTTGCCCAGGTCTTCCAAGTCGACTCTGACGTTGAATCAGTTTTAAGGGAACATCTCAGGATCAGAAGGCACCTACGGATCATTAGCCATCGTTACCGTGTTTTCATTCTGTGGGCCCTTATTGTTATTACTGCTAGTCAGTTCACCTCGCTTCTCATGACAACACGCTCTACTGCTGATATTGATGTCTTCAAAACTGGTGAACTTGCGGTAAGTGTTATCTTAGTTCCCTGTTATTCTACAGATTTTACTGCATTGAGTCAAACTATATATGACCAGTATAAACCAATTCACTTGATTTGTGCTTTGCTTGGGACCAAGAAATTCATCTTGTAGAACTGAAATTCAGGCAAATTTGTTCAAAACTTGAACCTCCAATTCCAGTTCTAGATCTTGGCTTCCTTTTTTCCAAACAATATATTAATATATTCTACACATTAGGATTTTGTGTTAAGCTAGCTCTAGTGAAATTGGATCATGCTAAATTACTATGGATTACCTAGTCCTTGTTCATAATGGAGACCCAGTACTCTCCAAATTGGACGTATATGTAGTTCAATTTTGGCTAGAAAGAGATACTTGTTTGTTCATCAGTGTGGGTGGGGTGGGGTGGGGGGGGGGTATTTTATAAATAGGGAAGGTTACTGCCTTTTTAGTAGCCTATCTTCCTTCTAGAAAACAGTAACAAATCAAATATACTAATGTCAAATGGCAGAGCAGTGTCCCAAATGGGGATCAAAATGGTGATAGAAAATTAAAATCCCACAATATAGTTTGAAACTGTCTCCAGCTTTCCATTCTTGTATTCAAATGATTAAGACAAAGCTATGGTGGTGGTGTTTGTGCAGCTCTGCTCGGTCAGCCTTCTTGCTGGACTATTGATCCTACTGAGGAGTGCTACTAGAATCACCCACAAGGCACAAGGTGTTACAACCCTGGCAGCCAAGTGGCATGTTTGTGCAACAATTGAAACATTTGAATCAGCTGAAGTTGAAACTCCACCTATGGGGATGCTCATAGGCAACCAAGTTTTCCCGGTAACCTGTGACGGATCATCTGATGATGCTGAGGATGTTGGTGATGAAGAAGACGAGCTGGACAATACAAAGCTCATCCCGGCATATGCTTATAGCACAATCTCATTCCAGAAAAGACAAGCCTTAGGTAAATCCTTTTTTCTCAATGCTATGCTCTAACTCAATGAAAGTGGTTTTGATGTTAAATGTAATACTTTGTGTTTTGTTGATCTTGGACTTGCAGTGACCTACTTTGAGAACAACAGAGCAGGGATTACATTATATGGATTTATGTTGGATAGGACTTCACTCCACACCATTTTTGGTATTGAGTTGTCCCTAGTCTTGTGGTTGCTCGGGAAGACCGTTGGTATTTCGTAAGTGGATTCTGCTCCCAAACAACGACATATACCGGCAACATAAAAGCTACATTCACTGCAAATATATCCATAAACCCATTGTTGAGACACTTCATTGAGAATGCATGCTATAAACCCATTGTTGCAGATATTTTCTGTGAATGTAAGCATTCTTCATACTGGTACCATCAACTTATCCCTGTCCTAGGAAACCACCGAATTTGAAGAAAAATAGTTTTTGGAAGAGCAAGAGACCCGAAAAAAGTAATAGATTTTTGGAAGGGGGAAATATAGATTGTGGAGATAGTTGAAGGGCAAGCGCGCGGAGAGATGTATTTTTCGGATTGAATTTTGTCTTTTCAATTTATTCTATTTTTTTTTTTTTTTATAATTTTCTTTACTGTTTCGCTTATAATGTCGTTGGTACCATACATGGTTGTGTAACTTCATGTCCTCCTCTCGCCCACAAAGGAATATACTTGTTGTGATTTTCTTCATGATGATATCTTTTTATTTTTATTCGGATTAATTTTTTTTAGTTTTTTTTTACAAATTAATTGCTAATTTTCTGGTTTAATTTAAATGAGCTCAGTGCTTATATTCTTACATTGAAATACAATTAATTATAAGGGTTCATCTCATTAAATTTTTTATTCATTTTCTCTAGAAAATAGTCGATAAGGGGTGGTAATTTGTGACCCAATTAAACTCGTGAGTTTATAAAATTTATAAAATTAACCTATTGGTTCTTAAAATTTATAAAATTATCTTGTTTGACCCACTCAATTTCTTCTTTTTACAAAAAAAAATTTCCTCGTTCTCTCTAATTCAAACTAAGTACTCTCGTCTTGAGAATCATATATTCAGAAGAATCTCCACGAATTGCTCAAGCATTAATAACAGAGTATTTCTTACATCAAAGAGATTCAGAGATTCATGTAGCGTCGTTCTACGAGTATATATCTAACTTACTCGAGTGTTAGCTAATGAAAGTAAGAATATTGGTTGTCTATATTAGTGTATATATGTAAAGTGGAAATGATTAATTAAAAAAATAATTACAAGCCTAATTATATATATAGGAGTTTATTTTGTTACAAAATATTGTATTTGTGCAAATTGTGCGTATTGTATTTTAATATATTTTTATTGTGTCTTTAGATAAAGAGCGATGAACGATACGTATCTCACGAATGGTGGTGAGATACAACACAAACTAAGATCTGACATATTATTAACAAAAAAAATTAAAAAATTAATATTTTTCGAAATATATTCTTAATGAATCTTATTTGAAATTGATATTGTACTTCTATCGTTGTATACATCTAAAATTTAGTTCCGTCAATCCAAGGTCGCATATCCAAACGAAAACTAAGCTCCAATTTATTATACTTAATTTTCTTCAATCTGATCACACTCCTAGAGAGAGAGAGAGAGAGAGAGAAAGAGAGAGATTTTCACAGACATTTTTCGTCGTAATTCTTAAAAAAAAAAAAAGGCTATTTGGAACTTAGGAAGCATTAATTTGTCTTTAATTTTCCATAAGGACCGTAGCTTTATTATTTGAAAATATGCTTACAAAAGATTCTAAGTTTAATTGTCATTTAATTGACGATAAATATAAATAATATCAAAATATGGGAATATTATATATTATTAGGTAGAAATACAATCATTCCCGCTCACTTAACACCTCTTTAACGTGTAAAATTTACTCTTTTTATGAATATTTTTGCTCAAAAATAAATTGCGATATTCATTGTGAAGTTAAAAAAATTTAATTTTTTATCTAGGAAGGAGTATTATTTTTCTTAAAAAAATGAACATGAAGTCAAATTATACGTCATGTTCATAATTCATGATCTTTATATTTATATGAAGAAAAAAAAAGTATTTTTTAAGAGTGTCTAAACACTCAATAATCAATATACCAATTGCTATTTCTTTAGTCACAAAATATGCGTTGAACGTGAACATTAAAAAAAAAAAAAAGTCCAAAAAAAAAAAAAAACGCGTGAGGATCTAAATTAGATTCTATGCTAAGCAGATAGTTTTGGTAACGGTTGAAATGAAGTAAAGAAAGAAAGAAAAAATAGAACTAACATAAGGAATGAAAAAGTGAACTTAAAAACTTGTATCCAAAAAAGGAAGTTGCAACGTACGGTACCCATTTAAATCACCAACACGACGACGTTCGCAAGAAACCCGCATCGTCGGCAGCAGAAGCGCAAACAAAAAATAAATCACACAAACTGAAAAACAGAAACCAATTGAATTTGACATTAGAAGAGATTGGAGAGAAAAGGGGAGGGAGAGAGAGAGAGTTTCCTTCCTCTTCTGTTAGTAGTATTTGTTTTGTAGATAGGAAGGAAGGAACCTAGGAACGAAACCCGCTCCATCCGCTCCGTCCCCTCCACAAAATTCCTGGCAATTTCTTTGTTTTTCTGATTGATTGATTGATTGAATCAATCAAAAAAATGGAGATCGATTCGGCTCCGATTAGCCGTTGCTCCAAGGAGCACCAGAAGATCTATCAGGAATGGTTCAGCTTCGCTGATTCCGGTTTGCGTTTTTCCCTCTTTCATGTTTTTAGCTAATTTATTTTTAAACTCGAATTGAAATTTTGCATTTATTACTTTTTTTATGCTCTGCAATTAAGACGGGGATGGACGCATTACGGGCGGGGATGCTACCAAGTTTTTTTCCATGTCCAATTTGCCCCGTCAGGATCTCAAACAGGTTTCACTCCATTTCTATCTCTGGATTACTCTTCTGTTTATGGATTCCACGTGTTCTTACCTGTTTCGTTTCATTAACAAAATTGATTTGCCCCCTTTCCTGGACATTTCCATGGACTATTATGTGTATGTATGTGTATGTGCCTATGTATGTATGTATGTATGTATGTATGTATGTATGTATGTATGTATGTATGTATGTATGTATGTATGTATTGTTGCGTATTGTGACGCGGAGAGAAGGTGAACTCATTCCACACTATTTGTCCATCCATCCCCATTGAGTGTTATTTTCTAGAGTTGCACAGAATGTCAGATATCTATCAAAAATTATGAACCAACTTACATAAATCATGCTACTCTATTGCATGGAAGTTAGTAATGGTTTAGAGAGGCATGCAAGGCTACCTGGGCAAATTTAGCTAATCATGTGGTCGGATTTTGGAGAATCATGATGAAACTAACTTTTGCTTGTCTTTCATTTGCGGACAGGGGTGGTAGTAAATTTTTTCTTGCCTTATTGCTCTGAGTGGAAATATCTATTTTACTAACCAGTCTTGGTTAAATGTATAATCTTTGTTTTTACGACCTTACACTATGCCCAATCATGTAATTAGTACTAAGATCCTATGTTTCACAACTTTGATGGTGAAAAACTAGGTAAGCACCCTGAATCATAAAAGATTCATTTGAACATACTTGAATCTACTTGATGGAAGCGTCAGTTGAGATCATCTAAGTTCAGTCAGTGAATCAACATTGTACAATGAATTTCCGGGGTGAAATTCACTGAAATTTAAAGGCCAATTTTCGCATACCCTCTCAAATTTGTTGTATTTAAAACTTTGGTAGACTATTTCTAATGGAGCCCGGAGATAGGTGGAGTACGTTCTTGTGCCAATTCAGGAGATGTCTTGAATTGAAGAATTGAAAGATTTGAACACTTGAAGTGGGTTGTGCTCAGCAGTATTGAATGATAACCACGCGTAAACTGAGTTGATAAACGTAATTTGTCAAACTGTCATTTGATATTCCTGAATTTGAAAACTTGACATCAACCTACATTGTTAAGCTTCGAATGTACGGACAGCCTGTAGTTAGCCTACCTCAGATGTTCACTACTTTTAACATCCTTTTGCTCCCTTCTCTTCTTCTCCTTATAGGTGTGGGCAATTGCAGATTCCAAAAGACAAGGTTTTCTTGGTTTAAAGGAGTTCATTACTGCAATGCAGGTTCTTAGTAGTACATGTTTGTCTTTTCTAATGTGAATAATTGTTGGAGGAGATGACTCTTCACTTTCTAATTGTAGTTAGTTTCATTGGCTCAAGCCGGGCATCCGATAACCAGTGATCTCTTAAATGCTGAAGGTGAGCTGTAGCTTTAGTAGTCATGTTACAGCATCTAATAGGTTTGCGGAACAAGTTTAAGTTGATTGCTTTGCAGTTTGCAGTCATATTTCTGTGCAATGCTCCTTTGATGATCTTATTTGATTTTAATTAGTTCAATTTATTGCAGTCGATTTTGAAAACTTGAAGCCTCCGGTCTTGGAGGGGTTGGATGTATTACTAACGGTATGTATTGCACTCCAATAAACTTGAATGTATGGCGTTTTGAAGCTCCTTGATTTCTCATTTTTAACATGTGTCCTGATGTTAATAATTAGCAGGACCTTTTTTTTTTGTCACATAAAATATTGACCTACTTATTGATTATATGCAGAAGAAAAAGCGCAATTCTCATTCAAATGATACTGAATCAAATGGTAAGAAGTAAGAAAGGTAGTTCCCCTCCCCCCTCAGTTATGAGAAGTTCAGGAGTTCTTTCTGACTGGTCTCACTTTTTCGCAATTATTTAGGTAGTCCTCATGGAAAAGTTCAACCGGTAGCTAGTTGGTTTACTTCTACAAAATCAGCTAAGAAGGTGCATTATACATCCGTCTTTATACTTTTCTGTAAAGTACAGGAGCTAATTCATTTTGTAAAGGAAAATCAGTATGTACATAGTGAAGAAATACCATATTAAACCTCCTTCTGTGTTTAATCACTTTTTGGCATCTTGGTGTTGTAAAACACCAAGAGCAGAATCTTTGAGAGGTGCAAGTGCAATTTCCTCCCAGAGTGGAGAAAATCCGTTTCAGATTTTGGTTTGATTCCTTTCTTGTAATAATCTTCTTATCTATGCTATGCTTTTGTTAGACCTGCTTCTTTCTACTAGTTGTTAAATTCTCTTCATTCTTTCTTCAAATTCACTTTGATCAGACATTTTCTTCTTTTAATTAGTTCCTAATGTAATGACTTCATTTATTGCATATGATATTTTATAGGTTCCCATGTCCTCTGTAACATCAATTATTGATGGCCTGAAGAAGCTTTACATTCAAAAGTTGAAGCCTTTGGAAGTCACTTACCGCTTTAATGATTTTGTTTCTCCCTTATTGGTGAGTAATGCATCCAACCATATATATCTTCTCATTCAAAAAATTTATGGTGTCATTTTTTATGTGATCAAGAATAAAATTATTGTATCCACTTGCTTTTGATGTCTTTTCCTCGGTAGACGAACAGTGATTTTGATGCTAAGCCCATGGTGATGCTCTTGGGGCAATATTCAACAGGGAAAACAACATTCATCAAGCATTTGCTTAGAAGTAGTTATCCAGGCAAGTTGTCCACCCACTCCCTTGCCGTAAATGTGCTTCTTCCCACCCCCCAGTGGAAGACTTGCACATTTTTCTCCCTCTTCTCATGTGAAAGATATGTTATAGTTGTTATTTGTCTTCTCAACAGGAGCTCACATTGGACCAGAGCCTACAACAGATAGATTTGTCGTCGTTATGGTAATTTCAAGACTTCTCTGAATTGTTTCCTTATAAAAGTTTGGTTTTTATGGAAATAAAATAAATTGCACGTTTTTTTGTGGTTCCATGTTACAGTTAGATAGTCCTAGAGATTGGAAAATAACAAACATGATATTCAGAACAATATTTATCCATTTGCAATGTTCTACTGGAAGCAAGATCAAAATTTCTCACCTATGACTTGCTATTATTCCTACTTGGAAAATTCCTTTTGCTTACGAACATATATGAGATAATGTTGTGAGTAGTCATTTTTCAAGGTCAATGGTCAAGTCCTCCATTGTATCAGCTACTCTGTATATTAAGTACTTGGAAATTATTTGAATAGCTATTATTGGTTTTGTGAAATTTGACTTTGATATTGGAGATCAAAAAGTGAAGATAGTTGCCACATTGCCAAGGAAGTGGGTCATAGTTTGTATACTCCAACTGGAATGAGGGTATTGATCTACACAGCCTTCTAATTATCTGAGATTGAACATTTTGCCTGAATATGATTTTTAGGATTTTTTTTCTTCTTCTTTGGCATTCATTATCTGCTTATGATTGTACCAATCCATCCTGAAAACAAAATAGCTGTTGAAATCTGGTTACCAATTTCGAGTTTTGTTCTTTCTCTTGCAAGTGAACTTTTGCTTCTTTTTTGTGATGGGGTAGAACTTTTATCTTTTTCAGTTTTTCTTTACACAAGTCCCCTTTGTCTTATCCTATCAGACTTGTTTTGTTTGGTACATTTTTACTGCTAAAGTACAACTAATTCAGAAAACCACTTTTAATAAATTTACTGATCCACAGAATGGACCTGATGAAAGAAGTATTCCTGGGAATACCATTGCTGTTCAAGCAGACATGCCATATAGTGGTCTAACAACATTCGGAACTGCCTTCTTGTCAAAGTTTGAGTGTTCTCAAATGCCGCATCCTGTGAGTCAAAATATTTAGATGAGATTGTTTTTCTGCATTAATCGGATCTTTTGCTTTTTGCTGAAACTTACTGTTTTTTTTTTTTCAACTAAAAAAAAGCTGCTAGAGCATATTACATTTGTGGATACTCCCGGAGTTTTATCCGGAGAAAAGCAAAGGACACAGCGAAGTTACGATTTTACTGGTGTGACATCATGGTTTGCAGCCAAGTGTGATCTCATTCTACTACTCTTTGATCCACATAAACTTGATATCAGTGATGAATTCAAGCGTGTAATTGCATCCCTACGAGGACATGATGACAAGATACGTGTGGTGTTGAACAAGGCTGACCAAGTTGATACACAACAAGTAATGAACTTTTGTTTATAAATATCTCCCCACCCTCCAACTCCTAGTTTTCACTTGCAGCCAACTAATTTACTTGTTTCATTTATATGATAGTTGATGAGGGTGTATGGAGCATTGATGTGGTCTCTTGGGAAAGTCCTGAATACACCCGAGGTTAATCGTGTTTACATCGGGTATGCTCTTCCCCTCTCTCTGTGTATGTGTGTTTGTGTGTGTGTTGAATCTTGTTCCAGTTTGTGTTTCCTTTGTGGTAGTGCTAATACTAAACATAGACTTGTTACATTTGCTTATCTGATATTTTTCGGAAGATTTTGGAATACTCTACCTGGCAAGAATGATTTGATTTGCATATCTTAGACCCTGCATCTTTTTTTTTACCCTCCTTTTTGTTGGTTGTTTGTTTCGTTTGCATAATTTGGGAACCTGCATTTTATCGTTTCCATGTCAGATCCTTCAATGATAAACCCATAAACACGGCTACTGCGGGTCCGCTTGGAACAGACTTGTTTGAGAAAGAACAGGAAGACCTTCTTAGTGACTTGAAAGACATACCCAAGAAGGCTTGTGATCGCCGGGTGAGTTTACTTTACATAGAGGCATTTATAGTGGTCTCTGTTGGAGCGAATTTGGAGAAATTGAAGACAATACTCTGTTTATAAATTTTATGCAGATAAATGAGTTTGTAAAGCGTGCAAGGGCTGCCAAGATTCACGCGTACATAATTAGCCATCTGAAAAAAGAGATGCCAGCTATGATGGGTAAAGCAAAGACCCAGCAAAAGCTCATCAATAATCTTGAAGATGAATTTGCAAAGGTTCTCTCTTTCTCCACACTATGATTGTTCAGTTGAGAGGCGGTGTCCTTAATGTTTTTGGCTACTGCAGGTTCAAAGGGAGCATCATTTACCAGCCGGAGACTTCCCCAATGTTGAACATTTCAGGGAGACGCTGACGGGTTACAACATTGATAAATTTGAGAAGTTAAAGCCTAAAATGATACAAGGCGTTGATGACATGCTCGGCTATGACGTCCCAGATCTGCTAAAGAATTTCCGAAATCCATATGACTAAAGATGTCCCAACAGTTTTGAGAGAGTGAGACTTAGAAGAATGTTGCTACTAGAGTGGTAAAGAAGTGCAGCAGGAAGCATAGGCGTCTATTTTGTACCTTTGTATCCTATAAATTTTACTGAACAGGTCAATTCTTTCATTTACAAGTGAGATTGTAAATTTGTGTCAGTCTGGATCGGTCTTAAGTAATGTATTTATTTTCAAATAATACGAGTTGGAAAGTCTCTAATGTTCAGTCGCACAAAGTTGAAATCATCTCTCTCTTAATTATGAGTTTATAATAGTTAAATATTTATAATTTACTTAATATTTTTACCACCATTAAAATTGAAATTGAAATTTTAGCATCTAAAATATGATAAATACGTATTCCCAAAATGAGTCGTACTATTTGTTCTTATTTTGAGATGGAAAAATTATTGAGATGAAGTTTTAAAAAAATAAAAGAGAAGACTGGACATCATCTGGGACAGAACTCGATAAACCATTTGTGCGAAAAACTGAACAATGTTTTTTTCTACTATTTTGAAAAATGAATCAGTTAAATAGGGTGACCCGAATTTGTTGTACAATTGTATTGGCTTCCATCTGTCAGAGTTCTAGCTATGGATTCAAAATGGAATCACTCAACAAATGGAAATCGAAAGCCAAACTCCTGCTGACTGATAATGGATTCAAAACAGAGTACCAACTGGGAATGAAAGCTAATGATCTATAGCAATGAAAGGAAAACTAAGCTATGGAAATAAACTAGATCTATCTAAATCCA
>JAOWAN010000003.1:1893774-1926677 GCA_028566635.1 Lobelia cardinalis | reverse complement strand
CCTAAAGAAAAAACGGAGGTGGCGACTCTCATTTTCTCAATAAATGAGTGGTCACTAAAGAGAAGCCCAACACACACCATACATTAGTTTCTCACCAAAAGGCGCCCGATGACCATTCACACTCGAAAACGCGATTAAGACAAATGTTTTTTTTCTTAATCCGCGAGAGGGCGCGAGAACGGGGTTCTCACATAATGGCTACTTCTTTTTTTAAAATCAAGGTGCATAAACACCTTTGTAAATATTAAACTCTTTTTGCAAACATTCAAAGTTTATAAAACATCCTACAAATGATAGTGTTATTTCCAAAGTCCTTCAATGACTTGGATAATAATACTTGAAGGATGACAACAAAGGAGTTATACTCTTAACTTCCTTTTACATAAATGTACAAACATTTTAACTTGCATGATTGAAGTGTAAGTCTTTTTTCTTTCAAATACATGACTAAAATGTACTTTATATACAAATACTCTTTCTTTTTTTTACTTCACATGAATAAATGTACATTCTTTCCTCTTACATGATAAAATATAAATAAATGATGATGAGATCATGTTCACATCTTCTTTGCATCCTTCTTGAATTTCATGTAAATCAACTAACCAACCAATCGACCAACCTATAGGAGACATGCATGCTAGAACATTATTAAGAGATCGAAAGGGCGAATTGGGTGTCTAACCCCTTCTCGATTCGTAACCTAGCCCCCAGACCTACAATCTTTTACAACTTAAAAGGCTTGTGCTTCCGAAGTCTTAAATATAAACGGAGGTGGCGACTCTCAATTTCTCATACACAGTTGAGTGGTCACTAAATGAGAAACTCGCACTTGTACCGAAGTTCTCATCGCACCACGCCCCGATGTCACGTTTCATCAAAAGAAAATGCGATTAGTGCATGTTCACTAATCCGAGAGGGCGTATCGAGAACGTGGGGTTCTCACAAGGGGCTTATTCCGCTACAAACCACTTTTTCGTACAAATCGTACGAACCAGTTGTATCTTAGTACATTTTTGTTATATGTTAGTTATATATCTGTATTTTATAAAATAAAGATCCAACACATGAATTTTTTTTAAGAAAAATAATAAAGATAAAACAAAAATATATTAAGATACAACATGTTCGTAAATATTCAACAAACTAACTAAGATGTGAAGATACAACAAAAATGTAATAAGATACAACGGGGTATTACTAAAATACGACAAAAAAATTAAGATACAACAAAATTAACGAAGATACAACAGAAATATACTAAGATACAACTGGCTCGCACGTTTTTACGATATTTGTGATTTATAACTGATCATTTTCCTATATATAGGTAGTTATTCAATTGAGAACCAATATTTATTTGAGAACCTAATAACCTTTAAGAGCCCTTAGATCTAAGTATTCGAATAGTTAAGATTAAGTTAAATAAAAACAATAATCGTTGGTAATTTTGTAATAAAGTAGAAGTTCAAGAATAATTATGTAAGTACCAGATTTTCTCTCTCCTCTAAAAACGTGATTTACTTTAAATTAAAATATCTCATGATCTATAATTCGAAATTAAAATCTAATTACGGATTGTTATTCAAAATTAAATTCTCTTTCAAACAAGATCCATGAAGAATATATTTTGATGATTTTTTTTAGTTCAACTATGAACCATGAATTTATTTTTACAACTGTGAACCATGAAATTAGTTTTTCCTTTACGAATTAAATTTCGTGATTCACAGTATTAATTTTATGGTTTACAGTTGTACAATACTTAGTTTATGTTATTTTCATTGTAAAAATAAAATATCTCATGATCTATTTTTCGCAATTGAAATCTAATTATGAATTCTTGTTCAAAATTAAATTATCATTTAAATAAGATCCATGAATTATATATCTCGATGATTTTTTTTAATTCATCTATAAGCATAAAATTAATACTATGAACCATGAATTTATTTTTACAACTGTGAACCATGAAATTAGTATTGTGAACCATGAAATCTATTTTTTCTTAACAAATTAAATTTCATTGTTCACAGTATTAATTTCGTGGTTTACAATTGTACAATACTTCGTTTGTGCTATTTTCATTGCAAAGTTGAATTTTGTGGTTCACGATATTGATTTTATGTTTCACAGTTGTAAATTTCACGGTTCAAAGATTTAATTTCATGGTTAACAGTTGTAAATTTTATGGTTTACAGTTGTAAATTTCATGGTTCACATTTTCAATTTCATGGTTCAAAATTATAAATTTCATGATACACAGTTGTAAATTTCATAGTTAATAGTTGTAATTTCATAGTGTAAATTTATAAATTTCATGGTTCACAGTTTTAGTTTTATAATTCACGGTTGTAAGTTTCATGGTTTAAAGTTTTAATTCCATGATTCACAGTTGTAAATTTCATGGTTCACAATTATAAATTTCATGGTTAAAAGTTGTAAATTTTATAATTCACAGTTAAAAATATCATGGTTCACGATATTGATTTCATGGTTCACATTTGTAAATTTCATGGTTCAAAGTTGTAAATTTCATGATTCACGATATTGATTTCATGGTTCACAGTTTTAACTTCATGGTTTATAGTTGTAAATTTCATGTTTTAAGTTTTAATTTCATGGTTCATAGTTATTAATTTCATGGATCACAGTTGTAAATTTCATGGTTCAAAGTTGTAAATTTAATGGTTCACATTTTTAATTTCATGATTCACAGTTGTAAATTTATGGTTTATAGTTTTAAATTTCATAGTTCAAATTTATAAATTTTATAATTCACAGTTGTAAATTTCATGGTTCAAAGTTTTAATTTCATGGTTAACAATTATAAATTTCATGGTTTATAGTTATAAATTTCATGGTTTATAATTGTAAATTTCATGGTTTAAAGAGATGGTGGAAAAAAATAATTATATTTATTATTGACTTTTTGTAAATATGCTTTGAATCATCATGTTGCGTTTACAATTCAATAAGGGAATGCTCCCTGATTTTTGTATGAAATTACCGTCATATGCTATCGCATATTTTCTATTGTGTCTAAAAATTTTATATAATCTCAACCATTAATTTTATTAATTTAATAATCTAGATTGATTTTTAAAGTTCTTAAATATTTAAGGTTTTTAGTAGATCACCTCCATATATATATATATATATAAATGTTTATTTCTAGTATATATAAATTAGTCTAGCGAATATACAGTGCACTTTAAACTTTTTAAAACGGATGGACCAAATGACAGTGCACTTATTTTGAATAGGAGGGATCAAAATGAGTCTCACCGAACACATTTTACAAGGAAAAGGAATGATGTTTCATGGAATTTTTTTTTTTTTTAATCTTTTTTCATGGAAAGTTGATCTAACTTATAGGTGGCAATTTGTGACTCGATTAAATTTATGGGTCTATAATTTTTTTAAAATTAACCTATTTAAGTGAGTTATTATTAATAAATTTGAATCTATTTAACATTAAATTATTAAATATATTTAAATTTATTGAATATCACTCACTTAAATAGATTAATTTTGAAAAAAATTTAAACCCGCAAATTTAATCGGATCACAAATTACCACCCCGATTCTAACTAAAGAGTTGCATTTCAAAACTTCAAACTTAAATTCCAGACACATTTTCTTACGAATCTCCAACAATATTATGGGCCCTATAGCTAGCAAGTAGTTAAGCAGTTTTACAAGACATATCCCAGGGAAACAATTTTTGGATCCTCAATCATAGCACACACAGAAATCATCAGTCGGATTGGAACGAGGTACAAAGTGCTGAAAAAGAAATCATAAGATTGTGCATATTGCGGGATGCTCTCTAACATCTTAAAGCACACCCAACCCCATGGCTGAAGAAAATTATTCATGAAAAAGATTTATTCAACAGAAAAAAGGAAACTGGGAAAGTAAAAAATATCAGATACAGAAAGACGGTTGTCAAGTCATTTATGTTAATTAAGGCTAAAGTGCCAACTATTGGAGGCGCTAGCTACCAACCAAATTTGAATGCTACTGAAAAATGGATACAATCTAATGAACTATGGCAAAAGTTACATATTGTACAAGAAATAGGGTTATCAACATATCCAAAACTCCATAAATTTGGCGAGCTCCTCCACTGCTATTGTGATCTGTCAACAGCCAACGTATAGAGAGAATCAGAATCCTTTTCATATCAGAAAACATGAGCAAGTATCCTAAAAGAAATAATCACACCATCACACGAGAATGACAGTCTCTCTCACTACTATAATTGTCCCAAATAAATAGTTTTGTTTTAATAAAAGAATATAACAGAAGAGCAACATTAAAGTTTGATTCATCAAACGATGTTTTTGGGAACTGAGGTATTAGAATACTTCAAGCAAAATCATATAGACCGAAACGAGTGCTGCTCAAAGAGTGAGTTGTACCAGTCAAAAGGAGAGCCAAAAGTTGAGCAACAAGAAGAATGTATCTACTACACATTAACAAGTTACGTCCCGAAACACTTCTTTCACTTCATCGTAAAGCCATCTGCCAAAAAATAAAGTTCTTTTTGTTAATAATAAGAAAGTTATGACCAGCAACAGCATTCTACAACTGGATCAAATGAGAATTTACCACCACCACCAAGAGAGAATAACAGGAACTGCAGAAAGATGTTTTTTCTTCCCTCAAATTTTGAGGCATAACAATGTCAATACCACAGAGCTACCATGATAGAAACTACAATGATTTACCTTAGTAGGATACTTCCACTATTCAGTTCTCTAAGTTCAGTTGATCTTTTACTTTTTCGTTTCGTCAGATTGACCATTATCTTCAAAAAAAATGTGGAATTTTTTTTTTTTGGGGACAGAGAGACCCTGGAGTTGTAGTTTTTTTTATTGTACTCCAGTTCACTACAACCTAAGGATCAAGTACCAGACCTAAATTGTCATTTGACGACACACCAAAAGTCAAACAAAAGCACTTCCGATAATAGAGGGAGTATTAGCTAAGAGAATCCAAGAAATGCTTCAACAACCTCTATCACCCTCCTGATTTCACATTAATCAATAAGAACATAAATGAGGATAGAAAGAACTACCAAGCAGTCGAGTTAGTGCTCAAACGATTCATAACCAAGGTAACTAATTGTGACCCCCCCCCCAATGCAAGCACGACAGGAATGCCGTGGAAGACAATGGAGACTATCAACAGAGGAACAGACTACACCACAAACATAACAAAACACTCATCAATAACCGTGCAGCAATGTTTAAAGAGATGCTTAGGATCATCAAACAAAATCAAAAGAGAAAGTTCTATCATGCACCAGAATGCCCATGTATATGCCGAGGATATGTCCTGGAAAAGAAACTGAAACAAGAAGCAGGACTATAATTAACAGGGAGAACGAGTGAAACGCACTTGCATAGGAAAAGTGGCCGCAGTCCATCACTTGCCCCTGCCCCTGTGCGGATTCGCCTTTCATTTTCTTCAGCAAACTTGTTCGGATGAAGAACTTCACATGGGCCATGAATCAAGCCGGCCAATAGTGAGCTATTTTGATTCGATTCGTATACCTAGAACAAAGCAAAGGGGAGTATATGAGCTCTTAAATACACAAACATGAATTATTGCTGGCAGGTAGAGCTATTGGCAACTGTTTTGGAAAGGTCAAGGACAATTCAATAGGAATGCCAACCAATACATAAACGTTAGAACTAAGAGCAATTGAACTGAAGAAGGTAATCTAACTTTATATGACAATTTTTGCAGTTTCTACATTCGAATACTTCACCTCAATGTGACTTTCAAAGCATTTGCTCTCCACAAAACAGGAGGATCAGCACTGATTAGAATAAGTTCAAAATTCCGCCCCATTTCACTTCATAACTTCTAAGACATTTGCAATTTACTTGGTTTCATTGGTCTCAAACTAACAATTAACTATTATCTCTCCAAGGTAAAGCCCAAAAGATGGTTACTTGCCCAGCTATGGAATCCAAATATGGACGGCGGTGCAGGGAAAGCGTTCGGCAAGCAAGTAGGAATGTAGGATAGACCTGCCTCTTAGCATTTACTATGTTGACTGACCCAAATGCTAGTCACATAAACTCAGCGACCACCCCTGGCTTAAATTCTGATCGACCCGGTATAAGGAGTACCGTGCACATACATGTAAATGATTTATAAATAAAATTGTATGTTCAGATATTTACCTCATTACCCTCGGAGGAACATGGCCGACCAACACCCTTGGGCAAATCACTAGGGAAGTAACAATGATTGACAGCAACCCACTTTGAACTGGTTTTGCTATCCTCCCACATGGCCTGCAATGAAAAGGCAACACTTCATTATGCAAATACCAGGAGGATCAATGAGGCACTGCCTTACAAAAGCAAGAAAAGCCACTCACCAAAAGATGTGCATATAATAGATAAACTTTCTACAAATATTTTGTGTGATGCCAAAAGAAGAAGTGCTATTGTTGCAACTTCAGATTTTGGGGCATCGACACTATCACACCTATACAGAAAGAAAGAAAAATATATAATACGAAAGAGCCGCTTGTTCACGAAAACTCAAGGGGAAAATGAGCAAATTCACTAAGTCAACCTCGCACATTTAAGGAAAGTCATTGGCGATGGCTGGCATACATGATTTAGTGAGGCCCTATAAACAGCTTGATCCTTGTAACGTTCTGCTCAGTGTAAACTTTTTTACTTGGACAGGTCTGTTGGTTTAGAGATGGCAGCGAAAAAAGCCTTAAATGGTCATTGTCTATACTTGTGCAGGAATAGTTTTGTTCTGTTCAGCAACATATCACCTATCTAAAACCAAAAAAGATTACACCACACAAAACCTCAAACATTGCATCGCCAAATGCAGTCGCATCACTCTAAATAAATTAAAACAAGATACACCCAGGAAAGGGAAAAAAAAAAATTCAAGCAATAACAAAACCGAATAAAGTGGATGAAATAACCACCTCATTCCAAAGAAAGAACCTTCAGGACTCAGAGGCAAATTTACATGCTGATAATTTGCAAAATGATACTCAAACATACAAGAAAATATTTACCTTAAGCTTAGCAGGCTTATACTTGTCACCAGAAGGAAGAAGTGCATGATCCTCAACTTTATACACAATTCCATCGATGCAGAAAGATTGGTAATAAATTTTATCATCAGCAACTTTAAGAATATTCCCCATCCACTTGACATCACGAAAGCTCTTTTGCGAGGAAATAGATTGCTCTCTAATCCCAGTACTACATCCAAATGTTTGACTAGGATTAGCTCTCTCAACTCCTTGATGGTCTTGTCTAACTTCACCGTTTGAATTACATACTAATGTTTCTCCATGAAGGGATTTTCCACAGTCGTCAATCATGAGGTTGGCTTCTTTTGATTTCTCTGACAGAGCTTCGTCATTATTTGGCAGCCTGGTCTGGTTCTCACCATGGTGGTCTTCAGGTGCTTGTGAGGGATCAGAAGAAAGCGTAGCAGCCTCAGAATTAGCAGGAGGCTGAGATGTAGACTCAGTAGTCAGGTTCTCTTCACATGATCTTTCAAGAGACAAACCAGAAGGAGAAACAGAAGCTGTGTCAAAGGTACTGATTAAATTACTAGGACACGTTTTTGAAGGGGATTTATCATCCATTTTTCCTCGTTCCGATATTAGATTGTGCCGTTGTATATCTCTTGAATCTGCAGTCTTTATAGCTGATATCTGTTGGATATTGTTACCGCCCACATTTCCAGTAGGAACACTTTGAAAACCAGATTTCCCATTCTCTGCCATCTGGTGCTGATTGACCTTCTCATCTGAAGATTCCAATTTCTTCTCCAAAGAAGGCTGAAATGTTGCTTGGGAGAAGACCTTCTGTGTAGTTACGTTTCTCATGACGCGGCCATATTTAGGAGGTAAAGGCTTCCCCTCGCTGCGGGCCAAACAAGTTGCACAATGCCAGTCACTTTTGGGACCCTGTGATTTAAACTGGAGACATCTTAAGTGATGCCCTTTCTCACAAGCATCACAGACAAGTGCAGTGTCCACATCATTAATGGTATGTTTGCACATCTGACAAATCAAGGCCTTATTCATGTAATCCCTTGAAGGGGGAGTCCAAGTTGAATGTTCCCGAAGCTGTGGTTGTAATAAATTCTGAACAATTTTACTAATTTCATTGTGGGTATTAGGAGCTTGAACAAAATCCATTCCCTGCAAATGCTTATGAATGCTAGGTAGATTTGCAGGTGTGGTTGGAGTGACAACTGGTTTCGACATTGTTGCTTGAGCTGCCATCCGAGACGTTGTATCAGCAACACTCTCAACTTTAGCAGAGTTATGCACAGGAACCTTATCCTGTCCAACTTTAGCTGAGGAAGCAGATTGAGACGGCATTGACCAAGTAGGAGTTCTCACTGAAGTATGATCTCCAGACATTTTTGCTGCAAATAGATGATAATTGTTACTGCAAATAGATCGACACTCAAAATCTGATGTAGAAAAGTCGAAAAAGCTACATAACATAGTCAAACTTCTTCATGAAAATTACTCGTGCAGCTTATACTAAATCATCAGAAAGCCCAAAAATAGTGAAATGAGCAAATGCGGAAATGGAAAGCTCGTGTAGAAGAAAAGAGTGGATAAGAATACCTCAACAATCAAACATCCTTAGACAGGAATATGATTATGTACGAAGCTCTTTAAATTACTCTAAGTCCAATAGTGATGTGACCATAACAGCAAACATGAACAATTTGGAAATAGCTTAGAACACTCATGCGGGACCAATATTGCCAGAAGAAGCATGCAATTGGTGACAAAACATCTCCTAGATAAGCCATCACTTTGTTTCTTATGTCATCTACAAATGATACACCCACAAAAGATCCAGTGCTGTGAGAATGATAAGGAAGTAATACCTTGAGCTTGTACGGTATGGGGAGAACCATTCGATCTTGCATCCAGTCTGAAATGTGGTCTATCCACCCGAGGTGATGCTATTGAAGAAGAATCCCTTCCCAGGTGACTGCTAGTTGGCAATACACTTGAGACCACTGGTCTTACTTCGCTAGTCGGCAACTGATACGGTAATGAAGTCGAGTTTGCTTGGGAAGCATGAACCAGGGGTGAAGGATGCTGGAAGCTTTTGGAGGGTGCATGACTTGGTTTATCAGATGTAAACATCCGAACAGGAGGTGCTGTCCCCCGACTTTCAGCTGCAACACCTAGGCTTGTTTGCAATCGTTGAGATGAATATGTAGCAGAATGTGGAGACAGTTCCTCAAATTTCTCCATCTAGCATATAAAAAAGTACATGTCAGTGAAAACCAAGAGAATAGTGCACTATGCCGCCACTCAACCAGGTACGATACGGTTGGTGTATGAGCAAGCATACATTTATTGTATACTGAACGAACAACAAAGTAGACCAACATACACAGGTGTGTACATGAAACAACAAAAGTCACAAACAGGAGACCACATATGCCCAATCCAATAGGACGGTGACATACTACTACCAAATACAGAAAGAAAAATATGCATAAAAACAGCTACTAAGAGACAAAACTATGAATATGCTCAAAGTTATCATGTCCCTTACGAATTAGGTCAAATATTCAACTTTCTTTCAAGAAGAAGATGATTAAACAATATGTAAAGGCATCTATGGATGGTGCAACTCGTCTATACAATAGCTGTATACCAATCTAAAGAAAGAAGAAAGAGGAGGGGGGTAGGGAAAGGGACCAACGATAAAGCAGTATACTGTATACCATTATAACAATAGTGCAAAACAAAAAGCAACAAAAACATTCAACGAAACTCTAAATTGCCGATGATGACTATTTAGGGAAAGCTGCAGTTTCAAAAGAAGTCTCTGAATACACACAGAAATCTCTATCACCTCAGCCACCACACATATTGTCTAAGGCCTTGAGCACACACAGAGGAGCCATCTCCCACAGAATCTGACACTATAAACTTGTGCTAAAGCCTCTACAAGCACAAAGAAAAACCTATATGCCTTTCTGCATAATCTAGTAGTCAATATCGTAATTCTTCCCATGAGTTAGCACATGCAGAGTGTGGGAACATTTGAACTACAATTGTTGGGCCAAAACTCATGCTGACAGTACTGGAAATGACTCTTAAAAAAATGTTTAAATGGATTTTAGAAGCTGAGACTAAAGTATAGAACCTGAACTTAAGGATTTCTTAATTTGAAAGGAAAAAAGATAGGGCCTTGAAGCTCTATTAACAGAAGAAAACAACTATTTAGCGGCTATTCTTGGCTGCACAAACAGTGCAAGAAGGATACCTCCAGACAGGTGAGGGATGTGTAATAAACCTTCTGAAACTCATAACCACCTTCTTTTTCATTGTGTGAGGATACATGGTTCTTGTGGCACAAGTTTCTTGCAGTGGCTGACGTGCTATGGAACATGGCAACCCCTGGTTCTATTTCTTCTCTCTACGGATTCATTAAGAGGGTTTGAGAGAGTTGGAGGGAGGAAAACCATGGAGCTATTGAGAATGAATAGACAAATACCAATCCAAAACCCGAAGGATTTCGGTTCCAATCAAGAAAATTATTAAAAGCTATTTAAAACTTGAATCATAAGAACTTGAGCTCAAAACTAACAAGAACACAGGATGCTTAGGACCCATTGGTCAATACTATGACCCATTTGATGCTAAATGACTCTACTCAACAAAACCTTATTCCCAATCACTTGGTGTTGGCTATCATTCTTCTACATTCAATTCGATCCAATGCAAGGTCATCACATAATCCACATTCCCTTCGTATATTTTTCTATTACGTATCCCCATGCTAATTTTGGTCTTCCCTACCCCTAGCTTGGTTATTATTGATATCATCACATCCTAACGGGTGCACTAAGGGGCATACATTGTATGTGGCCAAACCATCTTAAGTGATGATCTCTCATTTTCTTTCCTATAGGACAGATTGAAATAGTCTGATGTACCCCTTCTCCTAAGAATATGTACTCTCTCCATTTCAAATTAGGAGTCACTTCTTGAATTTACACATGTTTTGTGAAAGCATTAGACTCCAATTACATGGCTTTTAAAACCCTCAAGTTATCCTTCTAAGCATATCACGATTGACTCTTCCAATGCGTGGGTGGTGTCAAATCAATGGGAATGATTTCCCTTTCTATCATTCAAGACATGGACAATTAATTTAAAAAAATACTTTCTAAAAGGATGAACGGGCTTTCTTCAAGGGACATTCTCCAAGCTAGTCACCTAGTGATGTCAAATTAATCATATTTCCTTTTTCATCATGCAACTAAACAGGGTACAAACAATTGACAAAATCTTTCTAAGAGAGGACGGAACTTTCATTTAAGGATGTACCAAAATGAAGTAGGGACTCTTACTTCAGGTTGGGGGGTAACAGAAAAACTGACCGCAGCCTCCTAATCCAATAATACCACATCATCAAAAGACTGAGAAAACAAATAACTTGACTTGCTAAGAACTCCTTGAAATCGAGTGAAATTATGAATACTCATAACAGGCCCACTTAACTTTTAATTTTCATTGATCATTTTATGTACATCAGCATCACACTGCTTATGACTATATAAGCCAAACAAAATATAATGGAATAATGAAGAGTCATCCAGACAGAACAAGGTTTTGAATGCCAAAATAGCAAGACGTATTTGACTTCCAAGGGACTTCCTTTTCTGAGGGTAAAGCAACTCCTTTGCTCTCTGTTAAATTATCCTAGGAACCAGCATTGACCTTGTCAGGATTCAGGATATATAAATACCCTCAAATACAAAACACCATGTAGATTAATAGCCTAGGTCAAATATTTCTGAAAATAACGATAAACTTTCGATAAAGGAGATAAACTCCAACTAGACAGTTCAACATCAAGAAAATTCGGTCGCTCTAAACACATATCCATATATGCAACAACAAGTAGTACACAAATCAGTGAAAACGAATAACTCAACAATTAAAAAAGGTATCACCTTTTGCTTAGAGAGCTGCAACTTCTCAGCAATAGACATCTTAGGAGGCCGAAGCCCTAATCGCTGTTCCCTCAACTTGCTGAGACCAAGATCCTCGATAACAGATCCAAAAGCATCCCGCGGGAATATATCCTTGGGAGTAAACTCAATACAAACCTCAGCAAGTTTCTGCCTAGCCTCAGCCATCATATCCAACTCCGCGGCAGTAGGATTCTTCCCGACCCTCATCTTCCCCATCGTAGCCAACACCAGCACAATCTCCGCCACCTTCTTCACATTCCCAGCCCATTCACCGCCGCCGCCACGTGGCTTCTTCGCCAACGGAACGGTCAATTCCCGGCTGTCCAACAGCCTCTTTTCGCCTAAACCCTCGGATCTCGCCTCAGACGGGCCTACAGACTCGATACTCGTCGAATTATCCATAACTCATGGACGGAATTGAAGAGGACGTCGTCGTTTGACGGATTGACGGCAAAATTGAGCAGGAATAAGCCGAATTGTGCAAGGAAACCTGCAAAGGAGACACAGATAAGAAGCCATGGGAGGGAAGAAAGGGGGGGAATAGAAACCCTAGAGAGTGAGGTAGGGGGGGAGGGAGTTTTTTTGAAAAGAAAAAGATCGGCTGAAATATAAATCAGAAGAGGAATTAGAGATTTCAGTTAAATTAAAAATACCTTTTTGGCGGGTAATTGAAGATTGTTTGTGTTCGAGTGAGTTCCGCGAGAGAATATGGTGAAGCGTTTTTGTGTGTTGTAAGAGACAGTCGTGGCCGCGGGGTGGGGTGGGGGGTTTGAGCAGAAAAAAAAAAAAATCAATTTTTTAGATTTTCAATTCTTTTATTATTTTTCTTCTTCTACTGCTGTGCTCACGTGCGTCGCATGCTCCTAGGCTCTCAATAACGTCCGTCAGTCCACCCCCTCTATCACTAGGTCAAAAGAGCAAATATTGGTGGTGCCATTTCTTATATTCTCTCCATTAACGAAATTATTATGTGGTTCATGGTTGCTCCCTCCTTATTTTGATGGGGGACAAAAATACGTAATTTTAAAATTATTAATAAATATATTAAAATTTGATGTATAATATTTAATTTTCAAAATTTTCCTTTTTACATTAATATTCCAAAAATATATATATTAACAAATCTTTACTATGAGTAAAAGAGGAAAGAAAAGTATTTAATGCTCCTAAAATATGAGAAGATCAAATTAATTGAGAAAACCACAAATAAAAAGAATCCAATTATCACCTGAATTCGACTTGAAACTCAATAATATCCATTTGAATAAAGTTCGATAATGAAAATGATATTCGTCAAGGATGCAAATTCGAACTTAGAAAAATAATCGAGTTCAATTAATTCGAAAGTGCAAAAGTCAACTCGATTACTACCCTTATCATAATAATAATAATAATAATAATAATAATAATAAAGAAGAAAATAATTAATTGCTTATATATGTGGAAAAAAGGGAAATAAACAATGAAAGCAGATCAATGTGGGGAAGGGGGTGGATTCGCACTTGAGGACCAACTCTTTCTCCATTTGTGAAAATTCGGTAAAATGACCTATTTGGTCCCTAATTTATGACCCATTAGATGATTTAGTCCCTACCTATCATTAGTTATCTTAGTAGTTCCAAATTTTTCATAACGTGGGGCGATTTGATCCCAACTCTAATTTTGACCTGGTCAACTTTAAATTAGCATTGATAATATGCTGATGTGGCGTATTAGTAGGGGTATAACAGTAATCTTGGACTAATGACGTGTAAAACAGTAAGCTGCCAAACTCACTTTATGAGATTGGGGGATGGTATGGAGGGCAAACAATTGACTTACATAAGTGGACTTGCACTTGTAGACTTTGGCAGCTCACTGGTATCCCCTGTTGTCATGCTATTTCATCCATTACATTTATGGGAGGAAATCCTGAAGACTATGTAGCAGATTGGCTCAAGGCTGATAGATACCTTCAAACTCCATTACACGTCATTAGTCCAAGATTACTGTTATACCCCTACTAATACGCCACATCAGCATATTATCAACGCTAATTTAAAGTTGATCAGGTCAAAATTAGAGTAGGGATCAAATCGCCTCGTGTTATGAAAGGTTTGAGACTACTAAGTTAATTAATGATAGGTAGTGACTAAATCGTCTAATGGGTCATAAGTCAGGAACCAAATAGGTCATTTTTTCGTGAAAATTCAAGGTTGAAAAGTGAAGAAGCTATCAAAATTTGCATTTCCACGTATGATCTAACCCCCATAGTAGATGAGATGAAGAGGGGAGGAGGAAAAAGTCATTTGTGTTATTTGTTTTTTATGTCATGCCCAAAATGGCAAAAATATTTTAAAGTAACACCTATAATATCACATAATGTATTTTGCTGCCCTCCAAACGAAGCCGAAATGGAATTCAGAGAAAAATGTAATGGAAGAGGAAAGTTTATTTTATTTTTAATATATCAAACTTGCTATATATCAAAATTATGTACATACTTTCAACTGTACCCCAACTTTAGTTAATGGTAACTGATAAGATCCCCTACTATATACAAAACTAAGATCTGCTACATGAAACAATACATACAGATCCTATCACAAGTCGCCCACGGAGCTTGCACCCAAGTAGCAAATTCAACCTCATGAAGAGATTGATTCTCGATGGCAAAAGTTAATGAAGAATGTTCAAGTTATAAGGATGCCACATTGCTCA
The DNA here is from genome assembly GCA_028566635.1 of Lobelia cardinalis. Lineage (NCBI taxonomy): Eukaryota > Viridiplantae > Streptophyta > Magnoliopsida > Asterales > Campanulaceae > Lobelia > Lobelia cardinalis. The sequence goes on along the minus strand of JAOWAN010000003.1, from coordinate 1,911,941 downwards.
GCATCTGAAGAAGCACGATCAACACCAACTTTGTTTGCTGATTCTCGATTGTGTTGAGATACTATCCCAGATTGATGGAGAATGTTCATGTTACAAGGATGCCACATCACTGCAAAGCAAAATTCTTGAATCTGTGCAGAAGATCTCAGCATTTTGAAGTTTGTACCCATCGAAAAGTGGCAATGGAAATCCTACTCTCAGCCGTAAATTCACATAAGGAAATATGACAGTTCTGAGGACCGCTGACATTATTGACTGCATAAATATCAGAGATGTCAGATTTATAGTTTCATCAAATTAGGTAGCTCTGGCTCTCGGCAAAATTTTCAAGTCAAGTTCAAATTTCAACCGGTACTATTTCTAAAATTTCACTTAACCTCACCAATATTACTCCACTTCAAAGACATGGCAGACATGAACAAGAAGTTACCATACCTGAATAGGACGGATGTGCAAGTCACCAATTCTACTCCACTTCAAAGACATGGCAAATTCACTTAATTTTACTGCACCTGAAAGACTGTTCCTCGAGATTTCTGCAAATCCTGAAGCACTAATCACCTGCAGCAAGTAACCCAATAATAAATGTCTAGCTAACCAAAGCACAAAACATTTCAGGAGCTCATGGTGAGATTACTATGTACTGGAAACAGTAATCATTGCCTCGCATTCTTCTTTTATAATTTGTTGGGAGAGGAGGAGGGGGGTGAGTGAAACATACCAATGACGTGCATGCTACAGGTATTACTTCGCCGGAGTCCACAACATTAATTGTCACATCCGAATAAATTGTAGCGTAAACATTCTGGTTAATAACATCTATGATTGGGGGTGAAGATATTGTAATATTTAGGGTCATGTCATCATTTGGATATTCTTTGTACAGCTTAGGAATGATAAACCTCCATCTAGCAGTGTTCAAATATGACTGCTCTGGTACTTTGTCAACGATCCAATGCATAGAATTTGCCTAAACAGAAACAGGAAGAAGGTTATCCAACTACAATTCAGGACTTTTAGCAGTCATGTGAAGCATTAAAATCTCACATTGAAGTAAGTCAATGATGCTGAGTTAAGAACGCGTTCATGTAAGGAAATTGCAACCATCTTATCTGGATGCTTGCAAGAGAGTGATGTTTGTATATTTCTGTGATATTGGCTGGATAATGCGTGCTTGTCTTTCGCTGTAAACAACCCATTAATATCCAGGCTAATTGAAGAATTACTTAATATGGGGTTGCTCACGAAAGTAACATTCAATTGAGCCACATCAGCGATTGGAATTTCCTTTGGAAGTAATTGTAGCTGTGAATCAATCTTCATCACCCCTTCTGTAAGTTTCTTGGAGATGGTATCTTCAACTGCAGAAGCTATGGTCCCTCCAAAAGCATCCACCAGTCTAGAGAAATTGGTAAGATGATCAATGCAGGAATTTTGCGATAAATCAAACCTTCATATACAAAATATACTAAAGAAGCACAAAATATACCCTTGATACAGCCAAGAAGCTCCACCATTCAACTTTATGGATATATATTTCACATAGCAACCACATTCTTGAAGAGACAGCTTAAGAGTTCCTTGTTGATTCTCTAAACCAAGAGTCAACCCGATTTCCATACCTTCAACCTTGGCAGAAGCAAATTCATTAATTTCCTTTCGGAGGAAGAAGGAAAAAGAAAATTTCAGGGTAGGCGATCACAGGCTCATCAAAGAACTATATGGAAATACAATAGACATAATTCAAAGGCCAACATACGAACTTTATTGAAATGCAAGTGACCAAATACGGAGGTTCGGTGTGAAGTCGTCTGGACTATTGAAACATACTAAACCGAGTTTGCTTTCTAATTCGAAACATTGCACTCAATAGAGTATCCTTTAAGAAATCATGCTGATAAAGTTTTACCGCTTTCCAAGGTTACACTGGTTAAATTAAACTAAATTAACCTCCCTTATTGCCTTAGAAAAATGAAACATTTTGTCCTTTTAAAGTCAATTTCATCGTTGAATTAGATATCCCATCCTCCTATCTTTTTGATTGAGGAATGAACCAAAATTATCACAAGTTCTAGATAAAATAAGAGAGATCCAAAAGTAGAAATAATTGAAGATATAGTGAAGATTATACCAGAATGGAGGCAACCCCTTTATCAGAAATGTCAACTGGGAGCAACCAAGTACTGTAAGAATACATCCACTCCATGCTCAAATTGGCAGTAGCACCAGAGGCAACAATAGCAACTCCATTAACTCCAGTTTGAACAATAGAAGAGCTGACATCAACATGGTATATTGTGATATTAGAAGCCACCATATTAACCCTACCGATCACCGGTATTTTCACAGATTTTTCAATTCGAGGCAGCTCCAGTGGAATCAAGGTGGAAATTGCCGTATCTATCAACAAATCCTTGACGAAATTCAGACCATTTTGGGATATATCGAATGATATGTACCCTTTTTCGCTGGATTCGACATGGGTATTGCAAGAAATCAAGAATAAGGACAGCAGTAAGATGGAGAAAGATGTTTCCGCCATTAAAATTTGTGGGTAAGCTCTCAAAAGAAGCGGAAAATGAGGGGTTTTAACAAGTTACGGCAGGGGTTACTTACTTGTGTAATCATCACGAGTCATCTACTTTCTTGAATGGTGAAAGAAACGTGACGGGAGGAAGGGAAAAAGCTTCTTTGTTTGTTCATTAAAGTTTGATTTTCAGTTGATACTTCGAGTCGATATCATACTATTTTACATTTTCTTACAAAAATAATTTTGGATAATTGAATTCTGAGCTCATGGAGAATCTTAGATTCTGACATCCTCAGCATATACTACAGCCGCCTACAGGTACAAATTCTAATGAGCGACTTATTTTCGATCGTATTATAAAATGTACATATTAATTATGCACATATGCATGATATAATTAATATGTGTATTTTATAACATATATATGTGCATTTTATAACATATATGTGCATTAAGCGCTCTTAATAGAACCGAGCGCGCTCGTCAGATTATCTGGACTACAGGGAATTTACCGAAGGGAAGAATGACCGATGGTTACATGGAGTGCTCCTTGCTCATACCTTAATGCACACATTTATAAAATATATACATAACATAATTATAATATACATAACATAACTAATAATACATTTAAAAATTATATATTTATAATTTATAATTGTTATATGCTTAGACACTGCCTATCATTTTTTAAGAACAACACCCCCGCCGTAAGGATTCTCGATTCATTTGAAGTCATGGGCCTTATTAGTTCAGATTCAGAAACAAATAATCTAAAGCCCAGTTTTGGGTCCGTTGGACTTGGACCTATGATAACCGGTAAATAGCATCAGTACTAGTTGGGCCTCACAGGTAGCGGTTACACCGATTGGCCCAAATATAATAATACTCTCTCCTCCGAGTCACTTTAATTTTGTTACAGATTGTCTATTAATTTGAAATAACTTTCTCCCCAAGAAAGCCTATTAAAGAAAAATCAAATATAAGGAAAAGGAAAAAGAACTAATTAACTTGTACATTATGCAGAATCAGTAGTGAGTAAAAAGCCGATTACAACTAGCGCCAAACACATCACCTATAAATAAAAGAATCTACCCGGCCGTACGTCTACACAAATTAATTCTCAAGCACCAAAACCTCTCTTCCATAGCCAGGGTTTTAACTAAAAGCCTTCTGCCATGCCGAAGAACAAGGGAAAGGGAGGCAAGAATCGCAAACGAGGAAAGAACGAAGCCGACGACGACAAGCGCGAACTCATATTCAAGGAAGACGGGCAGGAGTACGCGCAGGTGCAGCGAATGCTCGGGAACGGGCGGTGCGAGGCAGTGTGCATCGACGGCGCCAAGCGGCTCTGCCACATACGCGGCAAGATGCACAAGAAGGTTTGGATCAATGCCGGCGACATCATCCTCGTCAGCCTCCGCGACTTTCAGGACGACAAGGCCGACGTCATCCTCAAGTACATGGCGGACGAGGCGAGGCTATTGAAGGCGTACGGGGAGTTGCCGGAGGGGACTAGGCTTAATGAAGGCGGGATAAACGACGAGGAGGATGATCTTGTGGATGAGTACTTTGAGTTTAAGGATGAGGAAATTGATGCTATTTAGGTATCAGTAATTTCGGTACTAGCTGTTGTTTAGGGTTTCTGTAATTTAATGTTTGGTTATTTAGAGCATTTTTAAAGGGGAGAGGCAAAATGAAAAGGTATTTTTTTTATTTACCTCCCCAAAAATTGTAATTTATCCCTTTAATATATACCCAATTCTAATGATGAGAAAGTTTAGGTCTTTCTGAGGTAAAATCTCTTCTTTCTGAGGAACAGGCATCTAGCTCTCTTTCCTTTTTTCACTCCCATGTCGCCACATGGGGTAGGTAGAGTGGCGCCCATATTATGGAGGATTCCTTCCATTAGGAAAAAGATTGCGGGGTCTCGGCCATATAGTTAGTATTGGCAGCGACGAGATTTGTTTTCTGGACCGGGGATACACGAGTGGCACCTAGGAGAGAGGTGATGGCACCAGACCTCGTATGAGGCCTGTTTTATTGTGATGCGGCGACCACCCAGGTGCGGCAAATTGAGAAAGTAAAATCGAGGAGGCATTTTTTGGATATTAAACTTACCATTAAAAAAGGTTTTTTGAAGAAGAAAAGGCAAAAATGGCAGTTAATTGTCCATTTTCCCTCCATTTTCTATTTGCCTCCTCAAGTTTGAGAAGGTTGTGATACCTCCACAAAATGAGCAAAGATATTTTGCCTTATCATATGCCCTTATCATTGGAAAAGGATTTTTATGAAAAAAAAGGCAAAAATGAAAGTTGGGTGGCTTTACCTCTACATTTGCCTCTCCCTTGGAGATGCTCTTAGGTATCAGTAATTTCGGTACTAACAGAGATTGAACGAGGGAATTGTTAATCACAATTTGGAATTGTTTTTTTCTAATTCCAATGATTATTGTGAAGGTTGATCCATTTAACGGAATAGAAAGGTTGAGATTACAATTTTGTGAATATGACCTTATATTATATTGTTGAATTGTTGCTATATAACTTTTTCTTTTCCCTAAGGAGCATGAAAAGAGATCGAATCTAAGACCTTACATATTGTAAAACCGCTTCCAGAATTACATTTCTAGTAGGCATTTGCACAAAGTTAATGACCAAAATTACAAAATATGCAGGGTGTATATTGGTAGCATTGCACCAAAATATTCAATACTGAAACCCAGGGAGGAAGAATAACGTGCAAACTATATAACACAACCCTGAAGCATCTTCACTGTCAAAAAGCATACAGCAGGATCATGTGCAAGGCTCACAGCAGATTCTTTCAAATAGTTTTTCCACTCTTCATTGTCCATTGCTACTTCATCTTCGATAAAATGTAAGCCAAAAATTCAAAAAATTTGCTAGCTCTACTCCTAATGGTGTACCCATAGGTCCCATACCCTTTTTCAATAAACCCTGTCCAAACTGATGATTCATAAGCACATAACAATGTACTAATATGATAATACACACTAGTATTACATGCAATCAATTAAAAAAAATATAAAAGTGGGGTCAAACAATAAGGGCCCTTCAACAACTCTGTACCATGCTCCATCATCGGGAACCAGAAATACCATGCTTCCGGAACAAGCCAATTCAGTACGCCGTCCTCTGATCCTCTAGTGTGATGAGATTCTCTTCACTATGCAAGTATATGATCATCTTAAGTTCCATCCATATAACATGAGATGATCTTCACCGTGAAATATTATATTCGCTATTTTTCTCCTCAATTTGAGCATTTTGGAAGCTTATCAGGTAAGCTTTAAGAACTAAATTCATAAAAAATAATCTGGTGGTGGCTTCTTTGCTGGAGCGCCTCTTGATTCCTGCATATAACCAGAATTACATAGCTGGTACCTCATAGTGCGCATATTCTGAAATAATCTCATAAATAGGTATGTTCCATTGTGCAATCATTTTTATGTTTTGAGCTTTTTGTTTTAATTTTGTAATGATTCAAGGAAAGCCCAAGAGCATATAAATGGAAAATAAGGTAACATTGAAAGCCCCCAAAAAGTTACATGTCAGATCATAAGGATGTAATCAAATTCAGGGTGTATCATGTGCCCCCTAACACCGCAGGATGTTTAAGGGGAGGAGTGCCAAGTGGGGCTCTAACACTTGAAAGGACTCGGACACAGAAACCCTGACATACCCTCATATATGAAGGGAATTGTATAATGTAAAGTTATTAGCGTGTCACTCCTATAAAGGGGCCCACTGGTGGAAGAAAGTCTTTCAAGTGTACCCCTCTTACGGCATTCTTCTACCGGTAACATGAACATCCTACACAAAGGCACCAAGCACATAGATCAACTGATAAGGGATTGTTCTAGCTTAATTGGAGGTCTCGAGGTCTCTAGTTCGAGATCTCAGAATGATTCATCAGCACTCAGTGAGGAGACCGGAAAGCAGATGGTCAAGACCAAAAAAGAAATGAACATCCTCCTATTAGGTATACAGAAGGACGGGATGCAACAAGTTCCATACCACCTCTATTTGACAAGATATCCAAATATTCGGAACCCAATCGTGTTAAAACTAGGTAGGGAGAGCATTGTTGCCCTTGTGGTCCTACCAGGACCGAATCTGGATTCATCAGCACTCATTGAGGAGACCGGAAAGCAGATGGTCAAGACCAAAAAAGAAATGAACATCCTCCTATTAGGTATACAGAAGGCCGAGATGCAACAAGTTCCATACTACCTCTATTTCACAAGATATCCAAATATTTGGAAGTGATGTAATCTACTCTTATGTATCAATAATTCATTATAGCATGTGCAAGTTTGAATGTGCAGACCTGGGGAGCTGCATCAAACACACGGAACTGCTTATTTAGATTTTCATCCAGCTCAAGAATTGCAGCTACATTACCACATCTGCAACAAGCCCTTGAATGAATAAGAAACGAATTCAAACAAAAAAAATAAGAGAGCTCTATATTAAGTTACTAAACTCGCCTGTAACAGTAATTTGGAGCTGACCAGACAGTAACTATCTGGTTATTGAACATCCATTTATAACCTTCCATTACCAACTGGTGGGCACGGCAAATATAATCGATATTATTGGTGTGGTTAAAATTTGTCACAACGCTACTACCAAAAAGGAAACCAGCACCACGGGGACTCAACCCCCAGCCATCGACAACGTCCTCTGGGTCTGACCACATGAGGTCACACATTGCACCATCATGCGGTACTTCTTGCTTCCGATCAATTGTTCGAATCTGAGAAGTAGATCATGTCAATCCACTTGTTAATGCATAAGATGAAAAACAAATGGATGATGACTTTATTACTGACCTGGTCTAATGTATTTATGGCAGGTGAGAGACCACCATGGACAGAAAACAGCTTGTTCTCAATGAGAGCTGACAAACTGCATCAATTCAAAATAAAGAGATGACATAAGATAAGTGAATCTGTATATAATGTCTTTGGAAGCCAAACGAATAGGGTACGGTTAGCTATGCCAGATCTATAATTTCAGGAGCACAACCCAGATTTAATTTCAAACACATCAGTTACATTGGCACAAACATGTAACATCAAGCAATAGCCCATTCGCCCAATTTATCATAACATCCTTCTTTCCCAAAGCCCAAGAACCAGTTCCTTTCAAGAGTTTCTTAGAGGTAATTTAGGAATAAATGGCTTGGAAACAGCAATGAGAATCTTGGAGACAAATTATTTTCATAAAACTTGGCATACACATTCCAAGTCCAACATATATAATAAGCAGACAGTCTAAGGACAGCTGTTGACATAGTTATAAGAATAAGGCCTCTGTGTACAATGACTCTAAAGATTTGGGCTGGAAGGAAATCAAGATCGAAACAAAGTCCTTGACTGCGGTCCAAAGAACTAGATCAGAAGGCTTCGAACGATGCTTATATGAACCTCACTGAAGATTGTGAAACTCTCCACAAGCAGTTGCATAGCCAAATTCAGCATGTCAAGAGAGAAGGAACTAAGACTGCAGACAAGTTGACTAAGATTGGATCCAACCAGTTTCAAGGTATAGTTGTAAACAATCATTATTGACGATAATTGGAAGTTATCCTAACTACGGGACATGTACATGACAGTTAATTAAGTTCCATTTATTTCCCTTCAACCAACAAAAAAATTTAGGCAACTAAGATAGTGCTTGCGGTTATGCCTCCTACTTTAAAGCTGCCTTATTATCTTTACAGGAAATTCACAAACCTTAGGTAGTCAAATATATCAGTGCAGTATCTCCAAACATTGACGGATCCATACTTCCTTAGGCACTCATCATAGAATCCATATACCTAGTAAAGCAAATAAAATATAAGTTCTCGGAGCAATCAAGAGTCAAACGACATAATCTACTAATTAGATTATACCTGTGTGATTTGGCGGCTCTCATGATTCCCCCTGATTAGCGTAATGCGATCAGGATATCTCACCTGAATGCAAAAATGTCTTTAATTAAAACAGCTAACACAAAACAATAAAAAGATAAAATAAAAATACAACCATAGTAAAAGAAAAGAGCAATTTCTTTGTGTAAAATACCCTCTCCATTTCGAGTAAAGAGTCCATGTTTGAAAGTCATTACTTTTAAATTTTGTACTTTTAGCACTTTATATCTTTTACAAATTATGCTAAAATTATATTTTTTAAAATCTACGGTATGTGATAGAACTCACAATTTGAATATGAACAAATTTTTTTTGGAAAAAATCAAATATTTATAGCTTAAATTTTGAAAGTGGACTCTTTGAATGAAACATCCCAAAATGGAATAGTGGACTCTTTGCATGGAACGGAGGGAGTAATAGACACGTACATCTGTAAATGAACACAATATTAATTAACACAGAGAATCCTTACGACACATAAAAGGACTAGGAGTCTTGCAAAAAAAGTATGACAAAATCTAGGTTAATGGTACAATGGTTTCCAATTTCACAAAACTAGAAATTAATTAGTTCTAATCATCTGCCCCAACAAACGCTAAAGACTTGTTTCCAGGAACCTATACACGCGATACTTACACAAGTTTTTGGGCAATTCTTCGCTTTGATTATGGATAAGAAAAAGTTTTATGATTTGGAACTAATCGCATGAGCTAAATGTTGCCATTTCCCTGTTAACTGTTCATGAGAACCAGGCATGAATTCTTACAACACGAGAAAAGAGCACATGAGACTAATGGCTAAAACAAAATAACCAGGAAATGGCAAAAACAATAAGCAACTCCCTAATCCGCGCAAGATCTGGAAAGGGCAGTTCCAGAATAGCTTCGACAACACATGGTTTGAACCAAAGAGAAGACAAAAACGATTTCTTCGTCCCAAAGGAAATCAAAAGGGGAGAATCTCATTGCAGAAAATCCTAGGATTCTGGCCAAATACTCCAATGAATAGCAACCATCGAAATCGTCACCCTTCCTGCTCCCACTCTGAGGCTACAAAAATGGTAGCAGGGAACACTACACTAGTTTAGACTTTAGACAAGTATACTTCTTTCTAAAGGTGCTTCAGCATCCACCATTAAAACTTATATGGATTAACTGTCCTGACCCCTGATCTGCTGAAGGAAGGGATAAAATGGTAGTAAAGTTTTTGAATTTCCGTTTCCTATTGAAAAAAGCAAACTCTTTAATGGTTTATCTCCTTGGAATTTAATTCTACTTAATTTTTGTGATCTGAATACTCAAGGTTATCTGACTTTGTGACATTGGATCAACACTAGAAAGCGGTGGTCACCTAGCAGCTAGCTAAAGTGGCATTTCCCCCCCCCCCCACACAATTATGTGTTTTTATTTAATTTTGCTGGTCTCTTTTTTTCCTTTCTCCCCAGTGATTAGGACTGGGGCTTAGTTGAGTTTAGTTGAGTATATTTTCCATTCTACTGGAGGACCAGCTTGCCTTCCTGCTTTCTATCTTTTCCTCATCAAACAAAATTCGTCCTTTTATCCAGAAAAAACATTGGTCACAAAAATAATACAACATAGACGAGAGTTACTTTTTGTACAATGACAGTTTCAAAAGAGGACTCCCAACATCATCAGAAATGGCGATTGTTTCGTCATCAGAAATGATTTCAAAATTCAAAGTAGCTTACAGGTATTTGCATAAGTATAAAACAATGTGGCAGCACACAGCCACCAGTCAGCCTTGTGAATAGATGTTCAAACCAGGTGCGAAATCCTTCTTGCTTTTTCGTCCACCATTGCTCTACGACCAAAATGGTAAGACATTTCTCAAGCGATAGTTTCAGAAACCAAGCTTAGATTTTATGTTCTCTCTCTCTCATTTTCAGTTGAGAAAACATTGGGTGAGGTGCACCGTAAATAGGCATATTTAAAGTGACTTCTCTCATCCAATAAAATTTTGACACCTCAGCAACAATACTGAAAAGGGTGTATTCTTCTTCTTCCTTACTTCCTCTTTTCCATATCTGTTCTCTTCAATTCCGTCACCAACTTCCGTCATCTTTTTCTGACTTCCTCGGACTCTGTCATCTTCTCCGACTACATCATCGTCAACAATCCATCTTTACTGATTCAGTTTTTAATATTAGGAAAAGGATTTTCAAGTAAAACAAAAACTCCAACTTGCAGATGGTTTGCACAAATGGGTTGTGAATGTTTCAGATGGTTCTGTTTTGATTGTTTCACTGAGGAATCATCGGAATTGGGTCATTCAAGTTATTCCAATTGAGAGCAGAAAAATTATATTTCAAATAGGAATTGGGTCATTCCAATCTAGGTACCTTACCAAACATGAAGATTCCATTAATTCCGACAAACGAAAATTGAAGTTGCCGAAGAAGAGAAATGAAGATTCCAATGAACAAAAATTTGGAGTTGCTGGAAAAGAGGAATGAAGAAGATGAAGAAAGAATTATGTCCGCTCTATTTCTTCTTCACTGGGTTTGAAAATGGATCACACTTGCTGTATATTTTTAGCATTATTCCTGAGTTGTCAAACTTTGATTGGAGAAGGGAAGTCACCGTAAATATACCTTGACACCTAACCAAATGTTCTCTTTTCAGTTATGAGCCTTGTAAAGGCTGAAACTGAACTTATTGTTGAAACCACCCAAGTTTGACAGCCTCCGAGTACCTTATTCTGATTCTCAATAGAATGCTTCTTTCATCTTTGGACCAAAAACAAGCACGGGGTGGAATGCCCTTTGAAGAAATGAAGGCCCTCGTCAATTGAGGCCAAATACCCCTGCCTTATAAGGAGCTAACCGAACAAATCCCATCCAGCCACAGATATAGGATTCGTACTTTCTGTAAGCGGACCCAACCAACCCAACTCTAACATGATGTCCTTGGGGTTGTATAAAAGGATGTTGCAGGGACTATCCATCACCCAGAGTGGCTGGAATACCACTAGAGGCTGAGAATGTATACAATCAACCTTATATAACCCGCTTTGAAAGGGAAAATTGCAATGATACAATGTAATAACTACAGTACTTCGCTCTCGCCATGTTAGCAATCATATGGGGCTTAAAGCAGTAGACTTCTATGAACTGTAATTGTGACCATTTTACAAAGTCGATTATAGTTAAAAGCTAAGATCCTATTTTATCACCAACCAGCATCGTTACTTATATCATCAACCAATCATTAATTACAAGTAAAACGATTAAATAAAGTGGTATAAAGGGAAAAGTAAAATATTTGGCATTGAAAGCTGATGCATCAAAGACCAATATTTAATTTTTGTGTTTTTGTCTTGTCGCCAATATAATTGAGATTGAGAGAGTATAAGACGAATTTGAGAGTTCTCATGAGCTCCTTGGTTGCTTCTCTCAGGTCCCATAAGAACGAAACCAAACTTACAAATAAAAAATCACAAGTCACAACCACGGTTAATTCTCATAATCACTTTTGCATTTTCTTATTAATATTATTAGTTTATTACTTCCTCGGTCTTTGTTCTATTGGCCATTAGGCAAAAACACAAATATGGATCTTCTTAAATGCATCAACTTCCAATGCTAAATATTCTAGTTTTCCCTCCCCCTTTAATCAATTGCTTTACTTGTAATTATGATTAGTAGATAATGCAAAATACCTGAGTTGATTGGGGGCAAAATATGAGCTTAGCTATTAATTATCATTGACTTTGTAAAACGGCCAAAAGCTTTGAAATGGTCAAAAACGGAAATGTGGTGAATATAAACGAGATGAGGGCACACTTAATAAGACCCAACTTTTCTGGCCTTTTTTCTCTTTCTCTATATGATAAGATAGTCTTACTACTCTCGTTATCTCCTTTTCAACTCCTGTTGTTGCTGCTACTCTTGAAGACTTGAACTCCATAAGGTCTAACGTCTCAAGGGAATCAAATTCATTTGCTTAATACACAAGTGTTTAGTCACTGCAGTATGAACACTGTAAGCTTAATTTTCAAATAGGGACACTCAAAGTGGAACAGATTCAAAAGACATAGGGGATCTAAAAGTGGAATAGTGAATTTATAGCGTCGGAGGGGAATTAGGTTGTTAAGAACTCCTGGAAAGCATTAAATGGTAGCGAGAGTTTGGTTCTATTAAGACTAAATGAGTATACATTTATGCAGAACAGCAGAAGTCATTCTTTTTAAAGACCAATGCTTTGAAAGCTATTCAAGCCGTAAGTTCAGACTTCATGATAAACTTCTAGCGACATGACTGGAAATAAACAGAAGTAAAGGTCTCAATGGATATGTATTCGAAAAGAATTAAAGTAAATATGTTACCTTTAACGCAAGTAAAAGCAGAAAGGTCTCAACAGAGTAATATCCTCTGTCAACAAAGTCACCAAGAAACAAATAGTTGGTCTTTGGGCAATCACCCCCAACTTTGAAAAGCTCTTTCATGTCATAAAACTGCCCATGAATGTCTCCACATATCTATAAGCAAAACAGGAACGCGCAGCAAAAGTGAATCTATCAGCAAGAATTATAACCAGTATGTGGATTCCAATTAAGAACAAATTTATGTAGTCAAGCAAGTGATTGATCTAAGAAAAAAACGGCACAACAGCTTCATTGACCAATGCCATTCCACTGCTTTTTAAGAGAAAAAGCAGGAATAAATGAACAAGAAGCAAGGTGGACCAAGCATAAATGTGACAAGTCTTTCCAAGATCAGAGGAGGACAAAACAACTAATAGCTAGAGCTTATCCAAGGACCACTATCAATCACAATGAAAGCCACAATCAGGCAGCCCCTAAGGCATTTCATATCCAGTAACTCCAGTTACAGAGCTCTACCATTCTCTAATACCTCCATAGGTTGATTTTTGCTTTCACGGTAATAGAAGCAACCAAATCATTAATCCAAAGTCCCAACTATGCATCCTCTCTTAAAACATGACTTGATCAAATAACCTCTAATTCATTGCATCCTTCGCATATGAGTAAAGTTAGTATGATTTCTAGACTTCTAGTACAAACTATAATTAGCAAATATGTAAATGACTGAGGTTACCACACGACTTCTATATTTCTAGTTCTACCAATTTCAGGAAACCGGAAACCCTTATAAAATTACTATTCATGTGACTTGCAACTCCAACCAAATAGGTCAATATATACCCTCCCCCAATCCCCACATCTATCTTCTTCGAGAAACTAATTTTAAAGGACAGTGTGTTCGAAGAGCCAAGTCTTGGTTACTTTCATCCAAAAATACATTTCAGGAGTTAAATTTGCATAACCCATCGGCTGGTGATTAACTAGATTGTATCTTTTGCCTGAGCTTCAGTTTGCTTGCACTTTTAGCGGCTCTTCATCTGAGGCACGTTCACCCACAAGTTACTTCAAGGTCCTAGGTTGCACTCAAGCAATCAAAATACAAAACCAGCAGTTGCACGGAAGAAGAGTGACATGCAGCAGCAAGCCAAGGAATAATTTCGAAGATAATAACTGAAGCCATAGGGATCTTAGGAAAACCTTTGGAAATGGGTAGTTTCTACTTGCATATCCTTAGGTAAGATTAGATTGGTGGCTGGATAAAACTTTGAAGTGTAAGAATAATCTGAGGCAATAAGCACTAGCATGGGTGTTCTAGGAGTAGGATACTCATGGCTGAATGTGTGAGAAATAACAATCTCCTACCTAAATGAGACATTCCTTGCAGATTTCCAGAGAATGGAGACCCAGAGAAAGAAACATCCAGTATTTTAAATCACTCACTGCCAAGGTTCACGGTCTCATAAATAAACCATCTTCGAGGTAAGAGAAAGGAGTGCTGAACTGGTAAAATATTGCTACCTGTTCATCCCCATGGGCTATATTTATGCAATAGCTTGACCTACCAGGCTACCACTACTTCCTTATTTGGTTAATTTTTGTGTTTCTTCCTTCTTCTTGTACTAATTATTTCTTCACTTGCTCATTCCATCTTGATTTTTTTGTATTTTACCTCCAGCTTACTACATGGTAACAGATTCAACTCGGCACAATAGTAAGTCGTAAGTTTGCTCCATGTGACTTGCAAGCTGTAGATTTGAGATAGCTCCTAAGCAATTCGGGAATAGTATAACCATTTCAACTTTCCAAAACGCATTGTGCATGTGTATTAGGTAATCTTTGCTTAAGTTCAAGCCTGTAAGTCATCGGTCCTCTTTCAGATAGTAACATAAATACTTGAGAAATGTACGGCATAACAAACAAGAAGCAGTAAACTTCTTATAGTTAAATTGGAAAAACAAGTCATTGTTTCCAGTGGCGGAGCCAAGATTTTAACTTAGGGTAAGGCGAAATCCATTACAAAATTTTCAATGTGTAAAATATAGATGTATAAAATATAAAAGTAATCTAATACAAACATTTAAGAAAATTATAAAAATGTAAGATTATAAACTTTTCGAACGGTCATATCTTGAAAACAATAATCATAATAGTGATAACTTTTCGAAAAAGTCTTCCGTTCTATGTAAACCACCAAAATCATTCAACCATTTATCTCCAACGCAATTGTGTAAATTGCTCTTCAAAAGATTACTGCCTAAAAAGTTATCTCAACACTTGAGGCTGCAACGGGTAACACTAATGCTAACATTAAAGTCAAACACATTTTGAGATAACGAGTACTCATTTTCACCATTGTTTAAGCAAGATCGGCCATCCCTTCCACTCTTCGCAAGTAGTTAACGTCGGCATAAAAAGTATTGAACAAATCTGAAGGCCTGATGAAAGAACGAGGTGTACTATTGTCTTTACAACTACCAACTCCAGTTTACTTCTACCTACACAGATTTTAATCATATATATATATATATATATATATATATATAAATATATATGGAGGTGTTCGGCTGCGAACCCTCCTTATTTGCGAACTTGCGAACCGCCTTGGACCATGAAATTTGATAAGAACCATGAAATTTATAATTGTGAACCGTAAATTTTATAACCGTAAACCATGAATTTTAACTATGAAATATGTGAACGATGAATTTTATAACTGTGAACCATAAAAAGTCAACCGGAAATCATGAAATTTGTAAACCAGTGGTTCGCAACTAAAGAGGGGTTCACAATTGATCAGCTACCTATAAATATATATATATATATATATATATAATTTCTCTTTTTACAAAATGTAAGGGTGAGGGCCTCACCCTCACTATACACCGCCTCCACCATAGACTGTTTCTCACCAAGCTCCTGAATAACTAGTTGAAGTTTCACACCAGTAAGTAGTATCGTTGAACCTATATTGACAACTATAGCTAGTCTATAAACAATTCAAACAGATTTCAAGTCAAATACTTTCGAAATGGAGAATTCCCAATTCACTTCACATTGACATTGATAGTGTGCTGAATACATTGTTAATAGATAAATAAAATAGATATTCCGACAAATCACGACTAACCAACCACCTAGATCGATCCCCACAGATAAACCTAAAAATCAACCCTTGCACGCCAAAATCACTTCAAAACAAAACCTAAATCAACAGAAAATGATTCAGAGCAAATTAAATCGCTTCGAAAAAAGTGATAAAACTCACCGTAACAGGAGCATCAACGCGTTGTACGTTGCTCTCTTCAACAAGGATTTCCATGGCTTTTAGACAGAGAGCCTTAACTTCCGACTCCTTAAGTGGCTCGCAGTTCTTCAGCTGCTCTATTTGCCTATCTAGGTCTGACATCTCTCTCTCTCTCTCTCTAAAACCTCTTCTTCTGCATCACCAAATAACTCTCTTGCTCAATTTTCTCTACTCCACTCAAAAACAAGTGCGCATGAACTGTGTGTGTGTGTGGTTCACTTTTGAGGACTACTCTCTCTCTCTCTCACACACACACACACACTCATCACTGTCCCTCCTTTGTCTCGGAGTTCCTTCTTCCCAGTTCCCTGCTTACTGCGGTCTCCTAAATTTTGGCCTAATTTCCATCTCTCCCCTTTTGTGTCTTCCTTTTATTCCTCTTCTGCCCCTATTGTTTGTTTTTTTTACTTTTTAGTATTTTCAATTTTCACCTCTTTTTTGCTCCTTCGGCTCCAATGACGCCTGTTGCATCTCAATTTAACGACTCCGTCAACTATTTGTTAAATGTTTTATTTAATTATGGTGATTTTTGTTTTTCACCTTCTTTATTCTATCGCTTGCAATTTATTTTATTTGCCGCTCTCTCTGTTTCCCCCTTCACTACCTTCATATTCCCTTTGCTACCTTTGTATTATTAGTAATACAAATTTTATGCAATTGTTATATGGTAAAGTAATATTTTAATTCAATTAAATTATATTATATTGTCTTTGAGAGTTGCATTTGGGATGTTATTTAATTTACTACTAGTATTATATGTTCATTTATCTAGTTGACCATTGGTTATATATCTATGACCTTCATT
Organism: Lobelia cardinalis; assembly: GCA_028566635.1. Lineage (NCBI taxonomy): Eukaryota > Viridiplantae > Streptophyta > Magnoliopsida > Asterales > Campanulaceae > Lobelia > Lobelia cardinalis. The sequence continues at coordinate 1,895,015 of JAOWAN010000003.1, read as the reverse complement.
TCAATTGTGATTTGAGCTATCAGATCAATATTTATCACTTTAGCGTAGCAGCTAATGCTCTGCATAACTTAGCTTGATTGAACATATGTTAGATAAATCTTGTTATGAAAATATAAGCGAAACATAAATAAATATATTGAACGCACCAACACGTGATTGTTTCTTTTTAAGGTAATTTGAAATTCGATCAATGTAGGCAAAATTGAAGACGGACATGACAAATTAACATTATTATTATTTTCTATATGCTAAGCACATTAACGTTTTTTTATAATTGTAACGCGTTGTCCTTCACGACATATGCATAATATTAGGTTTCCAAATCATAATTATTATATGTGTTGATCATACAACACATGTACTGAAAGGGTAGCTCGTGGAGTGATAATATTGGCAGTCGAAACCCAACAAACAAAAAATAAATATATTCTAATGTGATGATTTAAACTTGTAGCCTTTGGATATGATAAAAAGGCTCAATGATGTACTAACCGGTTAGGTGCCGTTTGATTATACTGTGAGCTGCAATTGAAATACGCATAAAAACTCATATTATGATTATGAGTATCGAAGGATCTAGATAATATGAGTTATAGTCACGGTAGATATTCGTAGTATTTTCTAATTATTATAGGAGATTACTTTATATAATTTTTCTATTTGATTTATGACTTATTATATATCTTTTATCTATTTGGTTTAGCACTTTATTTTTGTATATAAATAATCTACTATAATTATCAATAAACTTGAATTGCTCAATTGAGCATTACTCCATTCTATCATAATATTAGAACCTCTTATCCTAATTTATTTTCTTCTCCCGTTCTTCTCAAAGTAGGCGCCGCATACTTTTTCTTCTTCTGTCAAAGCATTGTGGACTACTATTACTCCCTACTACTACTACTATTAAATTATAATTATTATGGGAAAACGGTATTTTAGGTCCCAATATTTGATAACTTTGGCAATTTGGGTCCTCAGGTTCCAAAGTTGGTGATTTGGGTCATAATGTTGCAAAATTGCAGCAAATCAGACCTTTTTGGACGGAAAACGTTAAAAACTTGCAACATCAGGGCCCAAATCACCAGTGGCCCAAATTGCCAATGTTGGAACCTGAGAGCTAAAATTTCCAATTTTGGAACCTGAGTAAATTATTATATTATTTTTAATTTTTAATCCCTTTAATTTTTAATTTTTAATCCCTTTAATTTATGATTTATAATTTTTAATGTCTTTAA
>JAOWAN010000003.1:1867177-1877767 GCA_028566635.1 Lobelia cardinalis | reverse complement strand
ATATATATATATATAGAGAGAGAGAGAGAGAGAGAGAGAGAGAGAGAGAGAGAGAGAGAGAGAGAGAGAGAGAGAGACCTTGATAAATGATAATCAATTATCAATATCCCTAATAAGTTTGGACACCCTTTTCCTTTTATTCCATCGGCAACAAACAGTCACTAAAATGAACCAAAAGAAAATGAGAATGTGAGGGATGGAACAGAAATTAAAACATTCTGGCATCTGATATAATTTTAATGATCTCATTACGCAAACAAATGCATCAGCCTATCCATTGTTACAAACGAAACAGAAAGAGTTCCCGCTAAAACCTATTAAAAAAAAATAAACAAAAGACAACAAAATTGCAAAAGGGTAAAAGTTGATCAGAAGAATAGCTTTCTCAACGATGACTGAGGTTTAGTTGCTGCTGCTGATGATGACACAGGTATAGATTGTTTCATACTTTCTTGGCTCCCTGACTTTCTATCTTCCTGTTTTGTGCCCTTTGGTTTAGTTAGGATACCCTGGAATGACTGTTCAAAACCAGTGGCAACAAGAGTAACATGAATCTCGCCATTGAACCGCTCATCCACAACTGCTCCAAATATAATGTTGGCTCCTTCAGCAGCTAAACTTGTCACAACCTGGGAAGAAGCAAAAATCATATGATGGGCAGTACTGACTTTTACAATGTCAATCATGATGCCAAATTGCCAATCATCCCAAAAGCCAAAAACGAAAAAAGAAAGATAAGCGAAAAGGAATTAGACAAGGCCAGAGTCCAGAAACCACTTCCCCACGAGGAGACCAGAAACACCAGCAAAATCGTCAAACCTCAGGCGCAGTAATCTCAGCCGAAGCTATGATACCATTCACTAATAGTTGTTGCCAGCAATAAGTCGTTGGTTCCTTGTACACTGTTCATGGCGATCATAAGCCCAAGCTCCGATCTTGAATGCAAATCTCAAAGTCACCAGCAAGTCACGGTCTTGATCCCTGACCCATTGCCACAGCCGACCATCTCCAAACCCGTCGCATTCGCCATTCGGGTCTTTGAGCCGTTAATCTATATGAGCGTATAATGATCCCGTTTCTTCTGTTGTTCCCTTTCCTTGATCACTTCTAGAACATTTTATTAGAAAGGCGTATTTGTAGGTCATGCAGTTGAGATATGGACCATGCGTACTGTAGTCTATTAGTTTATTGACTATGTCAAAGTGGTGGTCAAAAAATTAAAAGCTCTAGAATCCAACTGGCAGGTGGGAGCTTTGGATGATTCAAAACATGGCAGGGACGTGCGGCAGCTGTGAAGTTGTATAAAATATCTATTTCTAAAATAGTCCAAACCTTCCATGTCTCCAGTGAGTTATGGAAATTGGGAAATGCCGTCTGATACCTGCTTTAAGAAGTTTCCCATATTGTCTCGCAAACTCTAGTAATTCTATAAAAGTTCTATTCATCCATTACATTTAACTAAATGCAGTAATGAATGACAGAATTTTTTTTGGCAATTTCAAGTTCTGCTGGCTTACATATTTTTTTTGAAGATCTTGAAAAAGTTGGAAGTTTTTCTTAATAGTTGTAGTCTTCTAGAATCTAGATAACTCAGTTCTTCATTTGCCGCTAGTATTTACTGTTAATGGTTGGTGTAATTTTGCAAAATTCTAAAGACTCCGAAAATCCAACCCACTTTATTATACTAGTATATAAGTAAATGATGGTCAATTTGGAGCTTAACTTTAAGGTAATTTCTAAAATTGGAAACTTCAATGCAATAGATACTTTCAACACAAGTCCTGAAAAGATTCCCAGTACCTCAGACACCTTGTACACTTCTTGCAGAGTCATGTCCTTTCCTCCAGTGACATAATATACGACTCCAGTGGCTGATTGGATTGACGATCCAATCAGCGGAGAGAGGGTTGCTTGTTCAGCTGCTTCTTCAGCTCGGTTTTTACTGGAGGAAACCCCCACTCCAAGCATTGCAGTTCCAGAGTTCTTCATGATTGTCTTTACATCTGCAAAGTCCACATTTACCAACCCCGGTATCTGCAAAGAAACATACTCAATCTTCATTAAATGCCAACGAAGTATAACTATGGGTTAGAAACATGACCACGAAATTGCATATCATTAATTCTTGGAAAAGTGATCCTTAGTGTACTTTCACATTCTTTTTACAAATCCCACCATAACATGCATACTTTGGATTTGAATTTCATATCCCAAAGCACGACATCATCTACCTCACCAGCAAAAGTGCTAACATGGCATTATTGAGACTAAATATTATTACATCTATCACGTGAATATCAGTCACACCCAAATACAAAAAAAATACTAACTTGAAATACCAAATTGGGTTAAGTGAATTTTGCTTCAGAGCTTGAATCAAACAAACGATACAGTATTCTAACAATCACTCCCTCCATCCAAAAATGAGTGTCCAGTTACGGAGGGAGTAACATTTAAGGGAGATTGATAATTTATTGATTTTTTTAGTGTGGTAACTCTTAGAACTGCTTCTAGTTTTGCCGAAGTTATAAATTATTCTCAGGAGTCAGCCTACATACATATATTGCATATACATAATACTGAAAAAAACTCGAAGCACATTTAGCTCTTTTCCTCAGAAAGTATAAGTTGAAGTATACTTCATTATAATATTCTTTTCCACAAGCAAACATTGTATCAAGTCTGCTTAAATCCCAACTTTTCTTAAATCTTACCTCAAATTTTACCAGTATGTTATAGTAGAACGAAAATGATATTAAAAGACATACTACCCCCGTTTCAAAGTATAAGATCTCGAAGCATTTAAATTTTTTTTCAAAATATAAGATCTTTAACTGTTTCAAGACAGATTTATAAGTTTTTTTTCTTCTTCCAATTTTGCCCCTATTAAATAAGTCATTATTTAGTGTTACTACGGAAATAGGGAGTGAGTGTGGGGCCAAGGTAATTTGGGTACTTAGATTAAAAGTTTTATTGATTTGTGAATTTCTTAATAAGTGTAACAGTATTTTATAAGATCTAATATTTTGAGACGGAACTAGTATTTCATTTTTTAATTTGCCGTTAAGCCCAAAAATTTATTTTGAACGATTCAAATGCCATTACATGTGGCTAATTTATATAAAATAAACTCTTTACATTTGTACTCAATAATTTATACTACCAAGTACCAATAAAGTTTTTCAGAAAATAATTAATCATGACGTAAGAAAATTAGCAGTTATCCAACCAGATACAAACTTGATTTCTCAAAATTATTAAAATAATGCAGGATATTTATTATTTGAGTACCTATTGCAAATCTCACTGTACAAAAGAACTTGAATCACAAGGTACTCACTTGAATTATATCCGAAATTCCTTGGACCCCTTGGCGTAATACATCATCAGCAAGAAGAAATGCATCCTGAAGTGCTGTATGCTCATCAGCAATATCCAATAAACGGTCATTTGGAATCACTATCAGGGTATCGACATTCTTTTGCAACTTCTCAATAGCGTCCAACGCCTAGAAATAGCAAAATAAGATTTATTTGAATTTTCAGAGGCTTCAGTTACCATACAACAAACTAACAAAGCGTTGACGATGTCAGAATTCCAAGAACGCCAAAAGTGGCACCTGCCTGCAGGGTTCTTTTACGACCTTCAAAGCTGAATGGGTAGGTCACAACACCAACTGTTAAATAACCAGCTTCCTTTGCTATCTGGGCTACTACGGGGGCAGCACCAGATCCTGTTCCTCCACCCATACCTGCTGTTATAAACACAAGATCTGACCCTTTAAGAGCATTCCCGATTGCTTCCTTTGATTCCTCAGCAGCCTGTTCTCCCAAAAGAGGATTCCCTCCCGTACCTGCATCTCTATGAAGAATTAGTTCAACTGACATAGTAAACCTCCACAAAACAAAGTTGACACCAAAAAAATAGACTTCAAAACAGTAGTAAGGAAAACAACAGACCAAGTCCCCGAGTCAAAAGCTCTCCAATTTGAATGGGGTTCTCAGCAACAGACTGCAATAGCGCTTGCGAATCGGTGTTTATGGCATAAAAATCAACACCCTATTATTCCACAGCACTACAACAGTGTCATTTTCGATGGGCAAATTAACATCAGGTGCAAATAGTAACAGAAACAGTAAAAGGAGATAGCAGAACGTCCCATATGGAATGCTTGAAGAAAAGAACTTGCATATGGACAAAACACAGTTTCTGTTATTAATTCCGACAGATTAATGACATAATATTCCAATCAATTCTGGGTTTTCCAAAACAAATATGTACAGCAGAGAAATGGGTAATCTGGCATTTTGTCATTAGCAAACCCCAGGAAAAAGGGAAGAGAGAAGAAGACAACAAACCCACCCGCAAGCCGCTGCCAATCATGCGATTAACAGCGTTATTACCACCGCCACCGACACCGACCACCTTAATCTTTGCGGGCACCACTGCTTCTAACGGACTGTAGGAGCAATAAACAACAGCAGGGGGATAGTTCTTTCTACTACTACGTGGAAGGTTTCTCCGGTGGGAAGCCCTAAGAGAAAAGCTTCTCGTTTTGGTGGGAATGAGGGAAGAGGAAAGGGGTGCATTACGGTAAAACCCAGTGGCGGGAATTGAGGTTGAAGATGAAGAGGGGGAAGTAAACTGAGTAGGGTTACTTAGCTGAAGTCTAGCTGATGTTGCTGCCGCCATCATGAAATGCAACTCTTAAACTAGCTTCCAAGAAAATGCAGACGAAATCAATTTGGCGATTAGAATTTGTTAGTTCCTTCCAACCGCTTCCTTCTTCACACCTCACGAGAGAGAGAGAGAGAGAGAGAGGACGGGTTTCTTTTACTCCATTTTCTAGGGCTTTGAGATTTTTATTTTATTTTCTTGGCTTTTGTATTTATCTATTTTTCAGGAAAAGGTTTTGCAGATATTTCCTCTTCTTTATTATTATTATTTTTATTTTTACACAGATTTCATATACACTTGTATTCGAGAGAGTGAGTTATAAATGGATGATTTTTTGATTTAGTTTTTAAATTTTTGTAATAATTAAAATAAAAAAATAGAAAAAAATAAATAAATAATTTGTAAAATCAATGAGGAAAAAAAATTAAAATGGAGAACTTTTTTTGTAAAAATTATATATATCATTTTAAAGTCTCATTTAGGAGCTAATAATTTTTATTTTGAATCTAAAAGGATCTTTCGGTCAATTAACTAAATAGATTGAGTAGAAAGTATGCATCAACCACATAAAATCATTTAAAGGATAAAATAGGTTTACGTTGCACATTCTTATTTGCTTTTTAATATTCTCTTTATTCCCTTTAAAATGTTTTGAAAATAAATTTTTTTGTTATAATATGTCAATCATTATAAACACTTAAAAATAAAACGGTAGGAGCTTTATTTAGAAAAAAAAAGGGGGGGGGGGAGGGGGGTAGTAGGGGAGAGAAATGAATAGGTAATTCATAAATGAAATGTTAAGGGAATGCACTTTAAACGAATTTTCACATTAATTAGTTATTATAAAATATTTAACGAATTTTCACATTGGTTATTCAACAAATTCGTTGGGGCTCTCAATTCTCAAACATGGATCCTTGGATTTGGGGATGACCCAATAATTATTTCCTTCAACTTCACAGCTACTGTTCAAAATGAAAAAAAGCACACTTCAAGTTTTATAGCAGGGTATTAGAGAATCAAACAAATCATGCAAAATTAATTTCCAAGTTGTTTACATCAATAACAATTACATACAGATAAATCTCCACAAACTACTTTCCGCAAGAATTATCATTCTTCCACTCTAAAATACTCTTCCATCAACGACTGCATTGCCTGGACGTAGTCGGTCCCAGCAAGCTACATATGATAACTTTTCACAGGATGTTTCACTCGCCTTCGCTCAAAATTGGAACAATGAGCGGTTTCATCTGTGCGAGATAAACAATTGCCCACCTATCCAAATCACAAAAAAGTTGCAATGAGCTTCGATTTCAAGAATCAAATAACAGATGACGACGAGTGACGTCCATTTCAATTGAGAGGAAGTAAACTTAGGAAAAAGAGTGACAAAAACGGCAAACATAAGGATTGTACAATCCTACATTCTGAAATGAGCATCTGTTTTTGGCCATGATAAAGAACACGAAATGAAGCTCATTTCGAACATGAGCAGAAAGTGTCTTGTTTTGAAACGAAGAAGCACTATTAATTCTCGCTGATACTTTAATAGCTAAGGCAAACCGCACGACATGAGAAGTTCAGCAAGCACACAAGCTCAATAAAACAGGCACCCAAATTACATAGTATGGTGCTCTACTTTGGCCAAGGGTTAAGAAGAAACAAAATGAGTGCAGTTGCATATTAATATTAACTGGGCTGACAAAATCAGCCCATATCAATAGCTTGGACTGATTTAACTAAAATGATGAAACAATTGAAATAGCTGGGTAAGAAAATTGCAAGCAAATAGAGATACGTGACACTATTGTGGAATTAAAACAAACTAAAAAGTGGTTAGACATCCAAAATAAAAAAAGAGCATAACATAATGCAATTCACTAAGGCGTCTTCCTTAAGAACAAGTCCTTGATCTAGGAAATAGAAAGAAGACAAGTACTCCCTCCAATCCTAAATACGAGCCCAATTTGACTCAGTACACATATTAAGAAACTGCAGTTTGACTATATTACAAATAAAGAGATAAAAGTCTCCGGAGTCAAACAACTTATGTCCGGGTCTACAAGAAACTTGTCGCAACAGCTTTTCGTTTTGCTCGCAACAAAAGAAAAGTTTTAAAACTGCACAATTTTCAAATCATCCCAAAAAGGAATAATGGACTCTTATTCGGAATTGTAGGGAGTACTTAACTACATAAGACGTGTGGTTCCACGAAAAACACGGGGAGCTTTTCCCTTTTCTTCCAAGAAGGGAAGTTCTAAAGTAGACATTTGTAGAAAAGGTGGAGATATTGACTATGTCGGGAATGGTAGGAGACAGTATCGAGATAGAGACATAGGTTTCAGAAGGAGAAGCAGGGTGGAGGACTAAGAGGAATTGACAGGTATGAATTGGGAATGAGAGTGGAGGATGAGGCGTCAAATGAGGAAGGGGAACTAGGGCTCTTTTAACAAAGACACTTTTGGCATTTACATTTATCCTTTAAATGTTTTAAATTTCAGAACTTGTTTGGAACCGAAGATGTAGTTAAATTGAGGTCAACCTATGCAATTCCTAATCCAAAGGAATGAAGTTCTAAAACTAACAATGAATAGTTATTTCCAAAGCCGATATTGAAAACGCAAAACAAACTTACATCATCCAACAGCACACAGTTGCAGTGATGACCAGTGTCAAGTGAAACCTGCAGCATATATTATTGGTTAGACATATTCAGAAATAGGAGTTCAGTCGCCTCGCCTAAACATAATGATCAAAACGAGGAATATAAGTTATCTTTAACTTAGAAAACCCCAACTTAAGCTGCCACAGAAGCTCTACTAAATGTCTTACGTAACTCTAATTTGCTTCAGAATTCAATTGGGCTGTGAAAATATAAGTACCAATAAATATAATCCCCCCGAATCCTAAAGAGTTTCTTACTTGGATTTGCACACAGTTTTAGAAAGCTCACAAGCCGCTCGACTAGTTAAAAATATAAGAACTTGTGAAAAAAAATGTACGTCCACAAAAACTTGTGCTCCCTCTTTTCCTAAAAGGTTCTATCACTCAAAAAGGAATAATGCACACTTATTTAGGAGTTACTAACTTACTATTTCCAAAAACCGAAGTGATGAGAGTTAGTAGTCCACCACAAATGTGTTGAAGAATTATTATATAAAGAATTATTAATCAATAAGACTTCAGTTGGTCAATATGACAATAGTTAGAAACACAGGTATCATAGCGTGGTTGAAGTAGACAAGAACGTGGGCTGGTTCAGTAGTTTTTTTATAATAAAGATTGCTAAAAGGAGGTGATTAGAGAGAATTGCCCTCCCAAGAAGCTAATACCTATCTGCTATAAGTAGTTAGGTCGGGACGTACTAACTGTAAGAGTAAAGAGGTCAACTTTCCAACCAAATCACAACAGCTTCAATAAACAATACCCAGCTTAGGTGGAGTCAAAGTGGTTCAATCAATCTACTTTTTCAGCCCAATAAGATCAAAATCCAATTAAGCAGTAGAAGTCGAGAATGATATGCATTCAGGAATATTTATTAAGATCGAGTTTCATGCATTCTTTTTTATAATAATGTAAGAATGATGGTAACTCCAAAGTGGACAATAAGGACAAAACTTAGGCTTCAGATGGGAAAAAAAGAGTGAAATTTTAGTCCATCGTCGGTGTAAACAACTTGTTTACACAAGCGGCTTAAAAATCATATTATTTGATGAGAACTTTGTCAAGAATACATTTGTATTACTTTGTTATCACATTTGAAGTAGATCCTAAAATTTGTAGGCATCAATATCAATTTTTACATGTGAATTGAATAAGTGTATATTTCAAGGCATTTGGTTGGTTGATAGATAAACTACATTTTAAAGCATTATATACACATAATTTAAATTCAAAAATAGGCAAAACATCAATTCCTACAATATATAGCATGAATCAAGTGATTTTTCAAAACATTTCATGGTGCAATTTGGTAAAATAAAGCACTTGTGTAGTTGAATTATTTACACCGTCAGTGGACCAAAATTAAATCCAAAAATATATTGGTATCTACAAAGAAAATCTCAAAAAAAGGACTGAGCTCCCAAAGAGATACAGAACCAATAAACAATCTGATTTTTATTAAATACAGCACAAGAGGTGACAAACCAAACATATTAAGCAAAACTTTATCAATTAAAAGATAAAAGAAGTATATGGAGGACAGAGAAGCATACAGGTTAGTAGAAGGGCCTCTGTTGCAGCAGATTCGGGTACAAAGAGAAGCAATGACCCCAATCACAAGAAATATTAGGGTTGTTACCAAAAAACCCATTTTGATGATCTGATCTCCCCAATCAATCAACCGCCAACTAAAATTTCTGCAAAATATTATCTCTTTCAGCTCAAATCCAAATATAACTTTTAGAATACGCCTTTCGATCTGACAATGTACGACTAACCTCGAAATCTTCAAGTCCAATTCCGCCCTCGAAAATCAGAACACAAAAGATCTCCGGATTTGGCAAGGGGAATAGGAAGCCCTGGATTCAAAAGTTTAGCAGAGAGAGATCAGGAACTTGATTTCCGGCAACCGGAGATGCTTCTTCGAAATGATTTCCCGGCAAACAGACGATGATTCTTCGAGTCGTAGATTGTGTTGCTTGAATGAGAAAAGGTTTTAACTAACTTGATAAAGGACTCTTCCCAATTAATGGAACCTTTAACTGGATACGGCTTGGTCCATGGCCCAATAAATATATATTTGGATATTGGGCTAGAGCCAAGCCTGTTGGGTTGATAGACCCGTTTTCGAGGACATTAAGTAGACCCACTTGACGATGGATGTGCTTCCTGATATTGGGCCTTAAAGCTAAACACGGAATACAGATTCTAACTGCCTAAAAGACTTATTAAGCATTCGAAAATAAAAATATTTTCATTAAAAATTTATTAAAGAATATAATAACATCATTCAATGTTGCTTTTGAATGTGAAATTTATCCCACATAGGCAGATTCTAACTGCCTAAGACTAATTAAGCATTCGAAAAATCTTATAGATATGTAGACCATGCAAAGTTTATCCCACATAGGCAGCTAAACAAATGTTGCTTTTGAATGCGAAATTTTTTAATACGTTTTATTTTTATTTGTATTTTATATTGATTTTGGTTTTGTAGGTGTTTTACAATTTTGCCCTTTAAATTTAAAAAAATTATATGATAATGATGGAGAAATATAGGGGCATGTTAAAAAAGAAATTGAGAGAGAGAAAAATAATATTTTTAAAGCTTAACTCGTGAACGAATTTTTTAATTTTTAAAAATATTATGCAAAAAAACTCTACGGATACAAGCTCCTCTAAAAGTGTTTGCTCAACTTGGTCCTGCTCACTTCCCTCCCCGACTTTTAAAGGATGTCTCATTTTCTATTTTTCTAAAATTTGATTCTAACGATTTAAATTTGGACACGATGTCCGACGTCGATTTAATCCTAACAGTTAAAAATTTGGATGTTCCATTTTTTGTGCTATCTTCCTAAAATCTCATCTTGAGACATTGTTTTTGACTGAAAATTCGAATTCTCCCTCCCCCATTCATTGTTTTTGGTGCAAATTTTGTTTGAAGAGCAAAAAGTTTTTGGACACCAACTCCAAGTATATGGAAGGCCCTCATGATTTATCCGAGCTAATAACTCATCAATGGAATTTCAACCTTAAAAAAAAAAGAAATACTGAAAACTGAATTACAATCTGTTCATCATATCATATGTAACAAAACACACAAGCTTGCTGGTTTGTTCTCTATGCGGCTCAATTGCTGTTGCTCCACATCTCGAAGATTTTTCATTTCTTACGGCTTGATCATGAATCTGATTTCCTTGATATTTGATATTTGATATTTGAAGTCACATCATATTATCTCTCTCT
>JAOWAN010000003.1:1856557-1867077 GCA_028566635.1 Lobelia cardinalis | reverse complement strand
TCAACGCTTACTCATTAAGCCATCCCGATGAATTATTCTGGGGAAAGGGGTGGTAAGGTCCAGGCGCAAATCCCAAGGAATCAACTTGAAATTCAGGTCTAGGAGCTGGATGATCATATTGCCCAGGTCTAGGAGCTGGATGATCATATTGCCCAGGTCTAGGAGCTGGATGGTCATAGGCCCCAGGTACGGGAACAGAACGATCATAAGCCACATGCCGAGAAACCAGATGATCGTAGGCTCCACTTCTATTCACTGAAGGCAGTTCGGACCCCAAGCTATATGTTCTGGTGTGGTTCAACTCATCAAGTTTAGGTGCATACCGCTGCATCGTGGATGTACTCATCCCATTATACGATGGGTTTGCAGCCGCACCATGGTGTGCATATGGGGCTGGTAACCCTGGTTCATGACCCCCTAAATGGCTGCTGCCTCTGTGACTCGAAGAAGACCGGCCATCGGCAATATAAGACCTATTATAACCATGACTACCCATGCCCTCTTGATGATATCCTGAATACTGCACCTCTGGGGACCTCATTCTATAATCATGGCCAAGACTAGCATCATCTAGTCGTCCTCCATAGGTAGAACCTCTATAGGACTCCTCAGTGTTCGCGCTACTTCTCAGTGCAACTTCAACATCCACTGTCCTATTATATGCTCTCTCATGACGCGATGAGCTCTGGGTCCGGTCAAAATGCACACGTCTATCCAATCCAATATCAGTACGCAAGGGCAACTCGCGAGGTAGAGAGTGGTGATGGGTAGAATTCCGCTGCATCTGTTTGTTCTCTGGGGTTGTCTCTTCTGAACCCCGTCCCCGCTTTCTTTTTCCACTTCTCTTTATCAAACTTTCATTAGATCCAACTTTACGATGGGCCAGATTTTCTCTTTTAACTTCTGTCCCATCAAGATCACGGGGCTGGCTTTTCTGACTTCCAGTCACACCAGCTGCAGCTTTTTCTGGGATCCTTTTTGGTTCGTTAATAGGAACTGGTTGGTTATATGAAGTTGTGTGCACTTCAGGCTTAAGCTCATGCTTTGTTGGGATATTCACCACATCCGAAGCTTCAGCTGTACCAGAGTTGTCTTGTACTAAAGAGATATGGCCATGCTGCTCAGCAATAGCCTTATGCTTACCAGTCCAATCTTGGCGACTCCAGAGATAGAGGGGTGGTGCTATATTGTTCCATTGATCAATTTGCTTGTCATCAACATCAACTGATCCAGGCAAATAAAAAGACTGAAAAAGGGGTCGAAGGATTGGGACAGAGTCAGTTCAAACTGCAGCATTCTGCAAAATTAAAAAATTAGAAAGAATGTAACAAAATGATTTACTTCACCTTGCCAGCAAGCAATGACCCATTTTCCCAAACTAGATCATATGGAGGTCGCTTTCTATCCAACCTGGTTGAAAGCAAACTAGTATTAGACAGAGGGAGGGGAAAGGGAGGGAGGGCAAAAGGAGGGAGCAGGAAGCAACCTTTCAGTCTCTGGTGGAACTATAAGGATAAGGAGCTTTGGCTTGAACTGAAGTGCCTTGTCTATGAACTTGTTAGCAAGGGCTGCATTAACTCCAAAAGGGGGGTTCAGACCCATTATCTACTTGAGCAAAAAAAAAAAAAAAACAAATACAAAACAAATCATTGGCGAAGTTAAAGTGAACACAACCTGGGTTCAGGAATGGGTGAGTCTCCCAGAAAATGGAAAAAAGAAAATGCAAAAGCATATGCTACTAACCAATTGTGAACCATCGGGCAACTCATTTGCACGTACAGTCATCCAATCCCTCTTCTCAAAGTTAAAATCATTCTGCGATTTAAGATTACAAGCATCCAAATGAAAACGGATATAAAAGCCCACGACAGGATGGCAATAGAACATTCTTCAGTCAAAATGCAGATTTGTTTCAATTACAAGGAGTTGGCCCTAGATATACGGTCTCACCCCCAAACAATACTCCCTCATTATGTTTTTGAAAAATTCTTGTCCCAAAATGAGGGTCAATTTTCCAATAAATTTACAAATTTCACTTTCTCATTTTTATTGTCCACTTGCAATGTAACACTAGGGGATATTTTGTACATATTTGACTAATAATACAAAGAAGCCTCACCTTATTGTGACCGAGGCAGTGGCAATTAGTGGTCTATGATGTATGCATTCGAACCGTAATACAAAGAAGACTCACCTTAGCTTGTATAGCATCATAATTTTTGTAGGAGCAATGCCTCCCCATCTGATCAAGCCTCTTCTTCATCAGGCGACTAAAATCATTAGCGCCACAACAGAAATCAACTATCTGCTTGAAGGAAACAATACGAAATCAGGAACTCTCGAGTAAGAAAGAGTAATTATGAGTTGAATTTCAGTAACTCATCACCTATAGTTTAAACCAAGATTCTATACATGCAATGGTGCAAGAAGGATAAGAATCAAATTTGATTCTGTTACCAAATTATAAAACTGAATTTCAATATCATAATGAAGCACAAGGTTAAGGTTGCAAAGAAATACTTGAGAATGAAATAGATAGACAAGGTTCCAACAATCTGTAACATGAAGTGAATTAGTAAGGAGGATCTGTAGAGCACCAATTAAACATAAATCCAGCCATTTCTCTAATTTTAGTCCATAATTGCTAGAGCTCCGTTAGTCCTCATTGATTCCATAGGTTTAGACACAGACGAATGTGCATCTACTTTACTCATAACCAGTTAGAAGTTGATTCCATCATGATCTAGAAACTGCGGCCAATGTTCACAATCAACATGCCCCAACAAGGTCTGCTTTCCATCTAAAAATTACAGCTCAGATCCCGAATAAGACACTTTTTTTTTGTGTGGGGGGGGGGGGGAAGTTTCAGCCAGGCTATTTATTTTTAACCACATGTCCGTTGCATGCATTCAACTTAAATTTATCCTGCATAAGAAAACATTAATTGAAACACCATTGTATTAGAAATACAGCACCAAAATATTTAAAAATATATCTATGGGCCCTCTTTTTTTTTTTTTTTTTTAAGAAATTAGTTACTTAGACAATATGGTCTTGAAGAGTGGATACAGAACAAAATTCACATCTTTGCACTAAATTTGTCCAACATGATATATAGCAACAGACGGTTTAGATTATACTCCCATCCGTTCCGTGTAAAGAGTCCATTATTGACTAATAATAGACAATTTGGTTAAGCTTCGACCAAAAATAATATGTAAATGTATTCATTTTCATGAAAATATAAAGATTGTGATTCCTAAGACCCTCAATATAGCTTAATAAGGATTAAGACTACATCTAAAAATGTAAAAAGAGTACATGTTAGAGCACCTTAACTAGTCATCAGGACCCGCAACCAAGGGTTGCATCATGCAAGCGTAACATAAATAATACAAGGTTACACCCTTATTCTTCTTTTTTTTTTAAATAATAATAATAATAATAGAAGATGTTTACTAAGTTGAGGAACAAGGGCGGGGGTACAAGTTCTCACCATGTCACCTTCTTGGACGTACCAGCAAAGCACATCAGCAATCTGCATGATCAGGATGGAATTTTAGCACAAGTACAATGTTCACTAGAATGATTTCAGCCTAAACACTTCCGGGGAAGAAAAACGCCCAAATGCAAGTACATGCAAAGAAAATGCACATAGATAACGGTTGAACATTTACCCCACAACTGCAGCTAAGGTGGTGGATTTAATTTAACTATACGCAGCCTAGACAGTCACCACCCAATCATATCTACAGCTAGTAACTGAATTAGCATGGATATTTCTTAATTCAAATCAGCATTTGCTTCCACCAAGAATTAACCACTTTATGTTTTAAGAAATGCAATGCAATAACCAACTCAAAGAGTGCACTCACATTAACAATCAACTGACACATAATCCACACATCAAAACCTCCAAAAATCAGCTCACATTAACATCGAGTCCACAAGAATCAACTTCGCTTTTACTGAATTATTCTCATTGTACCTCCAAGTTGGAGTTGACCACCAAAATGTTAAACTTTGTGAACACCAAGCCAAAATCTTAAAGACATCAACGAAGGCCATGGTATAGTACACAAGCCAAACATCAAAAGAGACATGCCATTTACCAAGAGTCTAAAAGATGCGTGACTTTTAAAGAACTCAAACAGAATGTATATCATGAATAACATAAATTTAATATGATGATAAATGGAAAGTTAAAAAGGGATATGAGTTGTGCTATAACCATAGTTATTAAAGACCTTTGGCTTTGGAGCCTTAGGCGCGAGGCTCAAGACAAGGTGCAGGCTTCACACAAGTGAGATGCATAGTTACAATTGAAATTCAGTCACGAGAAATATATTTAGGGATATTTAAACAATGTTGCGGTCATAGAAGGGCTTTTTTCGAACTAGGGCATATTTTACCGACAAATTACCGAATAGTGATTGCAACCTTGAATGGCGGAATATTGCTTGCAACCTTGAATAGTATGGACACTAGAAAACAAACCTTTCTGAATGGGCAATAAGGTACTTACAAGAAGCGTGCCTCAAGCAAGAGCGGTTGCAAGAGTGAATTCAAGGGAGCCACATGGGCTAGGCGGGCTTTTAACAACTATGGCTGTAACTTCGAATTATTGGTGGATAAATGCAATGGAATAAACCAAAAAATCTAATATAACAAAAATGTTATCAAACAGTTAACAGGACTTCAAGAAGATCCTCTTATTTCTTAGACAATACCTACGTTACCTGAGTTCGGAATGAAGGATCAGATATGGGTGCAGATCCGAGGATTGAGTACGTAAATTCCAAAACTTTAAGATCCTTGGATACATGTTTATACATGCTTATATCATTTTTCCTTTCCCAATGTATTGTTATACATGATTATATCATTTTTCCTTTCCCAAACATACAATGCCAATTTATAAAAATCGTGACTAACTGTGAAAACATAATTCATGTGCAATGAATTTCACTTTCCAGTCTCCATTAAAGATACTTAGGCCCACTAAAGTTTAGAAACAAGGCCCAACCAATCAGGCCCTATCCAATTTAATTTTCTTAACCCTACTCACAACTCCTGTCTCCTACAACACGAAGTGGCACACAGAGTCGTACGTACACCAGACTTCTTCACTTCCATGTCTGGCAGCCATGTCACCAGACTACCGGAGTTCCCATGCAAGTGATTTATCCTGATCTCCTCTCTCCCTTTCTCATTCCTCCTCTCTTTCTCTTCCTAATTCCCTCTCTTTCTAAACTTACTCCATCAGCATAAACGCTAATCTGAATTGACCAACCTCCACAACCTTCAAGAAAGGAGTATCTGCTTGCCATTTCAAGGATCGAACACGGGATTCAGACCGGATTGTGTCATGTCGGCATCGATATTGGCCGAGATGAAGGATCCGGTAGCATAGGACAATACTTTGCAGGTTTTAATAAGGACACTCGAACAAAGCTTTTGGTCATCGAACCAGATTGTGTCATGTCGACATCGATATTGGACGAAAGGAAGGATCTGGGTAACATAGGACATTACAACTTTTAGTAAGCACACTTAAACAAAGCTCTTGGCTAAAGAAAGCAAAAATGATTCATGTATCTCGACATCAATACAAGTGAGTTTTAGTCAGATGCTCAAAATTTGTATCCAATTTAATAGCCATCAAATGTTTTACACAGCCTCTCTAATAGTTTTCTTGCAAATATGTACTTCCCCAATTCACGTTGGTTTCTAGATTTTTGTCAAGTTTTATAATATTTAGTAACACTTTTGTGTATAAGAATCAAAGCCTTGCTCTTTTGGTATTTAGTTAATCACAAATCTAACAATGTTCTTCTATTATATTAAAATTGTATGAACACCTTTTATGTCAATTAAAGTTTATTAATAGTCATCATATTACGGGCCTGTGACCTGCTGGCCTTCAACTATTTTCTTCTCATGAATAGCATCAAATGACTAGGCCACAAACTGAGACATCAATTTGGAAGCTGCAAACAAATCTAATGTAGCAATAAGGTCTGGGACTACCAGACAAAAGGAAGATGAGCTAACATTAACTGCTATTATCCACTGGCACGATACATATATTTTCAAAAGATCAACTCACCTCCTCTAGCTTGTCCACTTTTGTAAAATGGCGACCGAAAGATGTATACCTCATGCCGTGTAGGAATGGAGCAAGATACACTCTGAGCTTTCCCTACATCAATATTAGATGAATAAAACTGAATAAAAAAATAAAAAACAATCAAGTATAAATAAAGCTCAATAAAAAACAGTCTAGCAATAATAAGTGTGATTAATGGTACACGAATGAATGAGAAAGAAGAATCAAGGAAAAGAACAATGTATATTATATCTTCAGAGAGGCTAGTAAATATACATAAATGCTTGGGAATTCTAAACCGACATGGGTCATACAAATTATCAATGTTGGAGCAAAAATACTAAAAGCAATATTTGCAAATCTAACAAAACAAATACAAAGTAACTCAGATAAATTATTAACATGGAGATGAGACCAATGATTAGCATACCTTCCACCTTGATATCTGTTGGAGAACAACAGGATCACAAACAGCTTTTGCATCTTCAATACTACATCCTTCTTCTAGCTTCTTTACTGCTAAACGAAGTGCCTATGACCATAAACTAAACTGTGGTCAGCGAAGAGGAACGGCCATATAATTTCTTTGCAAGCATGACGTAAGCCAGAAATCATCAGAACATACCTCAACAGAACCCTCTACTTTTCCCAAGGTGATACTTTTGTCCACAATATTTCTTGACGAATATGCATGTGTTGTTGGCACTTTGTGCTTCCCTATGACCTCTTCCAGAGTAACTGAAGAAGTAGCCTCTTTCATCATAACCAATATCCTGCATCGTAGGAAGTAGATGATGTTAGAAAATAAGTCCATCTCAACTATAACAGCAGCAAAGTACTAGTAACACCTAACAGAAAATAAAACCCAATGAAGAGAGAGAGATAACAACGGACATATCAACCAAAAGCAAATGGAGCAATGGGGCAAAAGATAAATACATAACCTATTCTTTGAATCATTGTCCAGAGGAGGTAAACTGCTCACTCCCTTTGTAGGAGGCTGAGAGGTTTGAGTATTCCCATGTTCGCTAACAGCAGCCCCATCCTTCTTAAACTTGACAGGCTCAGATCCCCTGATCATATGGTCATACAACATATCCCCCAATGACATCCTGTTTCCATCTGTCACAATCTTATTTACTTTTGTTGAACTCTTATTGAAAGCTTTTTGAGAGGTATCAACTACTTTTTGCTTCTTTGAGGATTCTGGCCTGGACAACTTTCCCAATCTCTTTTTAGAAGAATCGGTCTGTTTTTCAACTGTTGATTGCTTCTTCTTCGGTCTAAAATTTGGGAATTTTATGTGATCTCTTATCGGAGTTAACAAGTCAGCATCAATATCATGTTTCCTGAGATGTAGAAAAACTACATCAGTAGAAAATCGAGTTTAGACCAAAAATGAAAACAAAGGATTAGATAACTTACAAGCAATATATTAGTATACGAGATTTTGGCAAAAGATCTGGCCAAGCCCTTTTTATGACATCCTCATCATCTGAACCCTCCTCGTCATCTGAACCCTCCTTGACGACAATCGTGCTGGTCAATGTTGCCAAGCATCAATCATGTATGGAACTGATTACATTATTTCAACCATCTAAGATAAGCTTGGAAAAAGACACATAGGAACAAATTTAAGAAATACCTGGGTAAGCACTTCCTGTGGTACGAATTTGGACAGCGTCTACATGTAGCAAACTGCAAGTCAGAATTTGTTTCATTCTCTACCTGTTTACAGACATTGCACTTATGGGCAGGACACGTGAATGATTCCCCAGCAGCAATCTTTTGCTGAATGTCCTTTGCCTCAACTTCACTTTCACGACGCAGCAGCTTTGCTACACACTGTGGGTGATAGAAATGGCCACAAGTTGCAGAACTACATTGGAAAACCTGTCGAAAGGAGAATGGATTTCTTAATAGTCGAGTGGTAACCCAATTAACATACACAGCTTACCAAATGATAATGGAAACAAACTAAAAGAATAGCATCTCCTGTTGGGAGTCCCATATACACTCATTTCACCTCACTCTCCATTAAATCTTATTAAAAACAGAAGTTTAGCGCCTAGTTATTAAAGGCGCGCCTAGGCGCTAGGCTCAGGAAGGCAGCTTTTGGGCCTAGACATGGCTAGGGGAGGCGATGTTCTGAAGGCGAGGGCCTAGGCGCGCCTAGGGCTTAGGTCAGGTGCGCCTAGGCGCAGTTTTGACCTCAAACAAGGACTGCCATTTTGCCCCTCGACGTGGCTGAGAGAGAGAGAGAGAGAGAGAGAGAGAGAGAGAGAGAGAGAGAGAGAGAGAGAGAGAGAGAGTGAGTCACTGTAGATGGAGGTCGTCGGCCTTGCGAGATCGACTAGGTAGAGGGATTGGGGAGAGGGAGAATGAGGCAGTGACTCCGTGGTCGATCTTGCACTGGTCGAGTGATTGTCCAAATCTAATGTTCTCTAGATTATGAAAGTTTCAATTTAACATATTACCCTCTGCTCTTTGTTTACTTTTTTAACAATTAAGCCCTTAAAGTTTTTAATATCACATTTTTATCTCATTATCTTAAAGATGTTATTTATTTAGCCTTTTTGCTTCTATTTTTTCTCTTTTCCCCTCTTTTTTTCCTGTTCTTTTTCCTTTCTTTGATCTTTCTTCTTTTATAATAGCTATTCAAGTTACATTTATGCATAAAATTATAATTTATATCTATATTTTTTTGATAAAACCCTATAATTTTAATATAATAGAGCATATTTAGAATATACTAAAACTTTAAAACATTTTTTAGGCTTCGTCACGTCTTGCGCCTTGCGTCTAAGCCCGGGCACACCTTTTGCGCCTTTAATAACATTATGGTGAAGCATGATATCCTTTTTGCCCATCCCAAATAAAATCATATCTCAGAACGATCCTTTAAGATAAATGGACACAGACATCTCCAAACAAAGGAACAGTCTTGAAGAATCTGCAAGTGCGAGGAGAGCTGGGGAGCCAAATACGAGAACATCCCAGGGTGGGAAGACAAAATGTGGGAAACAAACAAGGAGTTCATTTTTGGGGAAGGGGAATAAATAAATAAACTTAAAAGGGAGAAATGAGAACATCAATGAAAGATAGATTTCTACTAGTGAAATAGAGAATAATGTAACATAAACTGCGTAAGCATCATAAATAATACAAAAACTCAATCAATTCAGGTTTTCCCACATTCGCTTAGGTCGGCTACATTAATTCTTTGCACCCATTCAGTACACAGTCGATAACAAGGTCATCACATGCCATAGTTCTTCATAGGCCTACGTCGACCGTGCGTGAACCATCTTAAGTGATCCTCTCTCATTTCCACAAAAGGAGCAACTTTCACGGTCTCCCGTATTTGTTCACTACAATTTTAATCATTATCAGTTTTACCACACATCCATCTTAACATTCGCATCTCAGCAATGTTGATTTTCTTAGCACGTTTCTTAATCACCCGACACTCGGTTGCATATAATAGAGCGAGTCTAATAACTATCCTATACAAATTTTCTTTTAACTCAACTAGTATATGTTTGACACATAAGACTCATAAACACTGTTCCATTTCACCCAACCTAATTTCTTTAATTAACATCCCCTATGTCTCCATATGATCAATAACCGATCCTAAGTATCAAAAGTGTTGCCTTTGCGGTATTTCTTGATCAACTATTCACAAACCTAACTTTATCTCCATTAACACTACCCTTACCAGTAAAGTTGCATACCATATATTACTTTTCGCTCCTATGTATTTTAAATCATTTGACTTCTAAAGCTTCTCCCCACTTTTCTAGCTTATGATCGACTCACATCTTTGTTTCATCGATAAGGACAATGTAAAAGGCAAACAACATGCATCATCTTGTACATGATCTTTGGTTTAGGCAACTCACTCGTCTCTCCTTTAGTGGTTCTAACAAACGTCGAAGCTCCACCATACATATCCTTAAATTACACCAATATATCTCACCTTAACTCCTTTTTTTTCCAACACCGACCAAATAAACTCTAAAGGAACTATATCATGTGCCTTCCTAGAACGTTCCACCATTCTTGCATATAGATTCTCCAACATTGTTCTCCCATATAAGTTTAGTACCATTAGTCCATTACTCCCTCCCAAAGAGTCATTATGTAACTCGCTAGTTTGATACCTATAATATTCATGCAACTTTGAATGTCACCTTTATGCTTGTATATAGGTTTATGATGCTCCTTCACTCACCCTGCATTTTATTAACATGATAATTTTATTAAATTAAATATCCAAGACAGTCCTATGTCTCCTACACATTTCCATAACTCAACGGAAATCCCATCATTATTTTTATCACCAAAACCACATCCTCCATTCACCACCTCATACCCAACACAATCCTCCGCATATGACAATTAACTA
>JAOWAN010000003.1:1832660-1849835 GCA_028566635.1 Lobelia cardinalis | reverse complement strand
CTCTCTCTCTCTCTCTCTCTCTCTCTCTCTCTCTCTCTCTCTCTCTCTCTCTCTCTCTCTCTCTCGTTACTTTGTCAGTTTCGTTTAGTTATTTTCTTTTAACTCTTTTCTTTTATATTTTTCATTAAAATTCTTCTTTATTAATTTAATTCCGTTATTCTTTTTCTTTATAGCTTGCTATATACGTTAACGGGTCTTGACGTCTTTTGTATAAAAATTTAATTATATCTAAAAAAATTGAATTAAAATTTAAAAATAATTTTTTTTATATCAAGTCGGGCTTACACTAGTATTAGTATATGATGGGAAACCCGTCCATCATTTCCCTCCCTAATCAGATAGGAATAGGAATGGTGTAAATGGAAATGGGACTAAAATGGGAATAGATTCAATTTCCCGGCACGAATAGGATTAGCACATCTCTATCCCATTTATTTTTCGTCCCATTAATATATATATATTATTTTACATTATTTCTTATTGTACTTTGTTCAATTAGTGAAATATATTTTTTGTTTTTTAGCATGAAAGTAAGATTAAAAGATATATTTGTTATAATAAATTTGATAATATTTTTAATTTTTACTTTAGAGGTAGGATGATTATATCCAAAAATTGTTGATATAATATGTTACATTTTTAATGCCTAGTTTAGCTCGAAGGAGAAAAGTAATTTAGTACTTCGAAATTTTTATTATATATGTATTATATAAAATTAATTCTTCGCAACATGACGAAAATGGGAACACGTGTGACAGGAATGGAACGAGAGCATATAACGGGGCGGGAATGGCAATCGTAGTCCCTATCCCATCCGGTCCCATTGCCATCACTAACAAAAGGAGGTTAATGATAAGTTAGAAAAATGAAGAGGGAAGTCAACGTGTTTAAAATAAGTAGGAGCAAAACAGAGTATATAACTTGCAACTTTAGTTATTAGAGAAATATTGATGAAGTAAAAATTAAGTTAGATGGAAAAGAAATATTAATGGAGAGGTTGGAGCGAATGTTAATCATGGAATAAAATCGGGTTGGATGGAATATAATAGTGCATTTGAAGTGTTATGTGATCGGCAAATAGCAATAAAGCTAAAGGGAAAATCTTAGAGGATAGATGGCTTAATCTATTGTACGGAACAGACTGTGAAGCTACTAAGAAGGAATATACTAACAAGATGAGTGTAGCTAAAATGCAAATCCTTAGATGGATGTAAAGTAAAACTAGAAGAAAAGATTCATAATAAACAAATACGAAAAAAGGTAAAAGTAGCTCCTATGTATAGAAAGTATGAGAGATTCGCTTGCAATGCTTTTGATCAAATACAACGTAGCAAGTGTGATGATATTAGTCTTAATCAAGCTAGGAATAAGGACAGGAATAGATCAAAGTTAACATGAACATCGGCAATACAAAAAAACATGAAAGACTCCCCATCCTGTAACCATTTGACCCTGAATCGCGTGGAATGGCGGAAAAGGATTCATCTAGCCAACCCCAATTGATTGGGTTTAAGGCTCCGTTGTTGTTGTTGTTGTCTACCTAGAAGCATACCCATTCGGGTTCATCATGGTAAGAAAAAGTGAAGCAAAAGTACATACCACAGAAGTTCACCGCCATTATCACAAATTGCACAAACTGAATCGAAAGCATCAGTCTCTTCTTCAGACTCATCACCTTCTATGTCGTTTAAAGGTATGCCATCTTCTTCAGGTTCTTCAATAGTATCATCAACTATAAACCCATGTTTTGTGGAAACCTGCCAAACCAAAAAGACCATCTATCTCAAACAATGAATTGAAGGAAAGAAAATAAAATATGTACAAGGGCGTTTAATAATAACCTCATCAACATCTTTCCTCTTCCTTGGTTTCTCCTTGAGAAATGCAATTAGATACTGTTTAACAAAGTAAAATACTTCTATGATCAGCAAAATACAGCGATATTCAACAATCTCAGTTGGCAAAATCTAAGCAAAATATTAAAGGACATGTCTCTAATAACCCACCCATGTCAACGATAACCTATATCACTTAGGGTGGAAGCCGGAGCGAGAGCGTGAAAGCATAATTTTTGAAAAACACTACAGAGCGTATATATTATATTATTTTCTAATATATATATATATATACAATGAGATTTCAAAGAAAATCAGTTTCCTTCAATACGATACCTAATTTAAATGAGACTTAATATTCATAATGAACAAATACGAGAAATGGTGAAAGTAGTTCCTAATATAGAGATACGAGAGAGAACCGCTGAAGATGGTTTGGTCATGTGCAACATAGACCTCTTAGTGCTCCGGTTAGAAAGTTTGATGATATCTTTAATCAAGCTAGGGCTGAGGCAGGGGTAGGCAAAAGTTAACATGGACATCACCAATACAAAAAGACAGGAAAGACTGGTCTATATGGTGATTTAACATTGGATCGCAAGGAATGCCGAAAAATGATTCATGTAGCCAACCCCAAGTGATTGGGATTAAGGCTTTGTTGTTATAGTTTGTTGTAGAACATAATATTCATGGAGAATAAAAGTTCCAAATTTTAATAAAATACAAATAATACTTGTAGATAAGTTCGAAATTTTTGAATTATTTGAATAAAATAAAACATGGTAAATATGAAAAGTGAAAGAAGAAAAGGAAAGCAAGAAAAACAAATCTTAGAATCTGCTACCAAAGTAGGATATTAGCTAGCTGCTCCTTAAAAATGAAAAAAGAACAAAAGATAAAATGACATAGGCCAGAAAAGAAAAGTTAACATATATGCAGTATACCCCTGGTCCCCAACTACTACAATATCACATTCTAGGTTTTCTTTTCGATCCACAGTCGCCTCCACCTCCAAACCTTCAGAGTCTTCATTTTCTCCAGATGGCTTCAGCACATTCTCTGCCTTCGTCACTGCCACTTCCTCTTCCCTGTCACGGTTATACTTGTCTCTGCAGCCTTTCCACCACCAGCTGCAGCCCTTGCACCACACAATCGTTGCCACTGTCGTCCCCCACCAATGAGCCTCAACCTCTAGGCTCATCCAGCCACTTACCCAAGTCCATATCTCAATTCATGTTCCATACTCCACAGTAGAGGCAAAAGCATGAATTCATGTAACAGAGAGCGGAAACAGTTTTGTACAAGAATGTTGTCCCAATTTCGCACCCAAAGCATGAAAACGTGCTCGGGTCGGAACGCCGGACCATCACTTAGGTCAAATATGTGATTCTAGAACATGACTCTTTCAACCTCACTCTCACATAATATCCTATGGATTACTAAATCTACTCCATTCTAATGCTAAGCATCTTATAATACTAAATAACGGAATATCTATAGATATAGCCAGGAATATAAATAATGGACTATCATAAATGGAATGCTATTTTGCATGAAAAACCTATACCACACAGTTCCTTGGAACTAGAGAAAAAGAAAAAGGAAGTACATCACCAACCTTGGATTTCGCTAGTGTTTCGTCCCTTTTAACAGCTTCACTGATGAAGTCCATATGATCTATCAGATCATTCTCAGAAGGCCTGAGCTCATACGAACTAAAAAATGCAAAACATTGTGAAATGAGGTAGTAAAAGGATGAATGATGATGATAGAATTAACATATCTGTACGCATACCTGAAAACTTTATAGAGACGATCCCATAAAGATTTCCAGGGTGCTTCCGGATTCCTTTTGAAGAAGTGCAGACAATGCACAGTGATCAGAACTGTTCTAATTATGTCTTCATAACTCTTTCTTGGCTTTTGAAGCTTAATCCAATTATTTTCCTTAAAAAGGACTGATATTTCTGGTTTTGTTCCTGTAAGATCGTACTTCCAAGCAGACACCTGCCTATGCAATGGCAGAAGTCCATTGTCTGTCTTTCCACGCACGAAGATATTCTTTTTGCAGCAATCTGGACTCGCCTCCTCACTCCATTGTACGGGCAATTCCAAGAATGAGATTGGTTCCTTTTTACCATCCTCGAAATAATAGTCTGACACAAGCAGTGGCACAACTTCACCCTCGTCATCTGACGATTCCATGCTCTCCGTCAAATTTCAAAACCCTAATCAATCTGTTACACCGAAAATACATAGCAAGTCAATCAAGCATGAGAAAAGAACGAGCGAAAAGGTCGACCAAAGAAGTACGCTCAAATCTAACCCAAACCACCACCACCACCCCAACCGAAAATCACTGTCATTAGGCCCGCATAGCACCTCGTGTTCAATTCGGAATTAAGTAAATGAAATCCAATTCCTACCAAGACACATTAAAATGCAGGGATAAAAATAAACACCCGCAAATTCCAGCAAACAACAATCATATGCACATCTCTAATTCCAGCAAACAACAATCATATGCACATCTCTAAGTCAACTTCAAGTTAACAAAAGACCAAGTTAACGTGTACGTGATTGCACAAACCACTAATTTCCACACACAAAAAATAAAAACTTAACTTAGAAATTCAGAACAGTAGCACTGGAAAATTCACGTGATTCTTGAAAAGCACAAATTAATCGGACAAGAATGATAAAAGTGTGCCCTAATTTAATGCAAAGAAATGTAATATGATGTATGATGTTATGATGCAACGATTATAATTCGACACTAAGGAGCCGGAAGGAAAGAACGGAAGGGGGAGGGGGAAGAGGTGTATGGAAGTGGAAATTTTCGCCGGCAATTCAGTAAAGAAATTTTGCAAAACACTCACCGGCTCGCCGGGAAGGTGGATCAATAGAAGACGGCAAAAACCCTAAAGCTTGCTGGCCATGTAACAATGAATGAGAGGTTGGTCTTTTCTTTGAAGTAAAATACCTTTCTTTGGGACTTGGGGAGGGAAATATAACTATCGAGCCATTTTTATGGCTTCATTACGTCATCGGTCGTGATAAGATCTGTGCCAAAAGAGTGGCCTTTTTTCTGAAATAAAAAATTGTTTTTATTTTTATCTTCTTCTTTTTTTAACTTGATCGTCATTTTCTTTTCCTATTATTTTTCATTTATCATCGGAAAAAATTATTATTATTTTATTTATTTTTCCATTCATACTATTAGAAGATGGTAGCATTTAGACATGATTATTACAATGGTTTTATTTTAAGCAATTATCCCAATGACTATATTTTGCCAATGAATATAATTTGTACCGTGTCATTCAATAATTATTGTATCTTCAAGGCCATTTTAAGATTTTTTGAGACTTAAGCAAGGATTAAATATATGTTATCAAGTCTTAAATTATCATAATGTAAAAGTTAATAAATAATAAAAGTTTCTCAATTCATTAACTTTATTATAATTTAAATAATTCTATAATCAAAAATAAAATAAAAATTGAGTCTTATTGAAACCTTCTTCCAGGAAAACTCCATTATAAAAAAATTTAAAAAGAAGGAAAACATGTCTAATCCTCTTATATTGTTGAGAAAAAAAGAAACCAAAACACGTAATAATAAAAATCCATCGTTCATTATTTAATTATTTTAAACTGCAAAAATACGACAGTGCAGCAAAAAATACTTGAAAATAAATAAAGGTTAAGGAAAAGAAACATAGTTATTGGAGAAAAAAATGAAAAAATTACTCGGAAATCATTTTTTCTTTTAAATAGAAAGATAGAGCATAGAATTTGAAGAGGCAAAACGATTTCGACGGTGTTAACAGGAAAAGAGAAGTAATTTTGAAATTTGATTTGGATGAATGAGAAAAAAAAATAATTTTAATAGTTATTTCGTATACACATACAAAAAAAAAAATTGCCATGCATATAAATAAGCAAAAAAACACATTTGATGCCCTTGCTTAATTTGAGCACGGACTACGGCTAGTTCGCCTCATATAACAAGTCAGATATATGACAATATTTGAATATCTCAACATCAAACATATTTCATATATTTTTAATATCTTACTCAAATATCATCCGACATCACAAATAAATATCAAACACTTTCAATCTACTACCCCTATCCATACACTCTCACAATTCAATTCAAATCTTTCGCATCATACTCTCTCCTCTCTCCTCTCCTCACATTAAAACATTTCATATCACATTTTCTCTTCACATCACATTCAAATCTTTCACATCATAAGGGCAATTTAGTTTTTTACTTCATAAACTCATATTACTCATATCATCTTATATTCAAATAGTGAACATTGCAATATCAACAGATATTATCATATATCGCATTCTTAATCTGTTTATATATTGAATTATTAGTTTTCCCTATAAATTCAAAATTTCAAAAATCCAAAAGCAAAAAAAATAGAGAGAGACAGAGAAATCTATTAATATTGGAGTAAAATTTACATCATTACACTCTTTTCTTGAATTATCAATGCAAAATGTACATTGATTTAAATCATTTAATTGTTTGAAATTTGAAAATAAATTGAGAAATTATATACACACACATATATATATATATATATATATATCTCAGAGATACAAATGCCTTGGTTAGTAGAAGTCCTTACATTTAATGTAAATAAATAAAAATTATTTTTGGATATCATAGATAATTGATGACTTTATGTATGATTAAAACTACTGAAGTAGTATTTGTAAATTCATTTATTGTTAACACCAAGATCGGTCAAGCCCAGCCTTACTGATCTCGAACATAGACCTACTTTTTGCAATTCTGTCAGCACCTTAGAACCGAACACGGTCGAAAATGAAAACAGCACAAATGAATATAGACCTTGTATCTTTTGCACTTCTGTCAGCACCTTAGAACCAAACATCGGCCGAAAATGACAATAGCACAAATGTAACAACCCGCTACACAATCGCTCCACGCGTGTTACATCTTTCCTCGACAAAATTGACAAAAGCCTGTACCTCTTCCCCCCCCCCCCCCCGAAAGCTGTGTCGTTCAAGGACAACCATAACAACACTAATGCAGTTAGTAACACATTACAGCTTCATTCGTACGAGGACTTCCATTTCTTTTGGCTGTTATTACCATGACACCATGACTAAATCACTAAATGGGCAAGACAGTACAGACTAAGAACATCTAAAATATCCAAAGGTTCAACTACACAAGTGGGGAACCAGAATGTGTAAAACAAAAGCAAAAATGGCTTTACAAGAGTTCTCTTCTTTTCACCTACATGCACATGTATTTTTGTATCGGGATTTCTTTGACATAGCAGTATTCTACTATCATAGCTTTCTATACTAATTTTCCCTTTTTGTATAAACATCTATACCTTTCTCTTTCCTTTCTATCTTTTCAGTGGCCTGTCCCAAAAAGCCGTAATCCTATAAAGTGAAAACTTGCAGTCATGGTAAGGAAGTGTCCTCATTTTCAACCTGTGAGGAGACTGTAGTGTCGGATGCCGTGTCATCCATGGACAAGTTTGAGATTTCAGCACCCAAAGGGCTTTCCTCCTCACCATTAACAGAGGGAGCTGGAGACGCATTGGGAGTAGCAGCAATAGAAGATGGAGAGGACTCAGATTCATCAGCTGCTTGCTGAAGGCTCCAGTACATGATGCTGGCTGTGAGCGTAAGCATCATTTTTTGGTTTACCTGACATAAGACCATTGGCAGAGTTATTATAGCTTATAATGATTCCGCTTGATTTCAACAGGGACAGCTAATCGGCACTAAACGATAAACGGTTGCAGACTCACCTCCATTATGTCCTCGGGCAACAAAAATATTGAGCACCCAAGCTTTCTTGCGACACTGATAATGTATGTGGCATTCAACTTCTTCTCCTCATCTATCATAATACCAACAAAAGCAACAGCATCTTTACGTCAGCACTTTATCAGAAAAAAATAAGACTTTGAAAGACACTCGCTACAAGGAACAAACTAATGAGTCATACCGCTTTCACCCTTGGTTACAAGATTCCAGTTGACAACCCTTGGCTCCACTGCACTGAGAAGCTCAAGGAAGAACAGTCCAGTAGAAAGCTTCTTATCCTGAAGAATTGCCCCGCGAAAAGCCCCGGGGAGGGTGGGGAAGAGGAAAATAGAAGAGAACCAAATTAGAAAAGTTTTAAATATACTTCATCCATCCCAAAATGAGTGTCCAACTTTGACTATTCTTGGTCACCTTTATTAAATTTTGACCACATACTTTAAAATTTTTACTTTCAGCAAATTTATGCAGGTGGTTATTGATTAGTTTCTTTCTAACAAAGAACGAAAATTTAGAATTCCGAAACACAATTAATAAATACTCCCCCGTACGGCCGTATAAAAATGAGCGTCACAATTTGTTCATGATCTATTAATTATATAGGTAATAGGAATTTCATAATGTTTGATATTGACTTTTCAATAAGAAAATTCGACAGTCATTTTGGGGCGGAACACTAGAAGAAAAGAGGAAAGTTTTCTAACCTTGAAACTCTCCATAAGAGAAGTCCGGCCCGAGCTTTTCACTTTTTTATTGGCCCACTTCAAAATATCAGCATCAGTTATCTCCTTTCCTTGAGATCGGGATCTAAGGTTCTTCAAGAGTTGAAGCATGTTAAACCTCATCAACTGCCAGAGAAAAGCTGAAACAAACATGAAAACTTTAGAGTTCAACTTGTGATTCCCTCGCTCCCCATTACAATGGGATTGCAATAAGAAATGAAAATTGATGAAACAAGCCGAAGATGATTACCAAGGATGAGTTTCTTATTCCCTTGTACAAAATCATTTCCACCTACATTGACAAGGGAGAATTTCAATTGCTTCCCAATCCTGATAACTTGATTGCAATTCTCTACTTTTCTAAACGGCATCTTAATAGGAGGCTTGGTTGCTTGCTTCCAAATAACTGATCCTGGGGAAACCTTGTCTAGCACTTCCAGAAGTATCCACCTTCATGCATTGGACATCAAATGAGTTCAAAGATCTTGTGTTATCAATTAGATCTTTCTAGGCAACAAAACTCATTCTACCCAAATTTAATCAAGAAACACAAAGAAAGATGCGTAATAAGCTTATAATTTAATCATTGGTATTAGATCCGATGGAAGCCTATAGGCAAAGCAACAGGAGCCATTGTCCCCCAAAGTTTTAAATAATACTGAGCTACTCCCTTATAGTTCATTTTAAAATTTAAGTATCACTTCCTCAAAATAAAAAAAAGGTTCAAGTATGACTTTCAAGTTTGAGAAAAACGTATAACTTCAATTCATTTGTAATTAATATATTATCATTCCCTTTTTCATAAATAAAAGAAATTTTCAATTTTTCACTTCACGAGTTTACAACTGTGAAATCAATAACAACCAACACACACACACACACAAAATGCTGGTTCCTGGAACTACCAATGATTAAAAAGATTCTGGCAACTGAAAGTACAAACTAAAGTCAGTGAAAAATACAAACTTGGTGAAAAATAAAGTGTAACATGCGTCATTATAACGCCAAGCAGCTTAAGGAGATGACACTTCATTCAAGAATTTGAATAAATTATTGCTTGGATATCAGGGAAGATTATGAACTCCAACACAGAGTTCAAGACTCACCCATTCCGAACATCCTCAAACAAATTGTTAACATATGAAGAAATTCCAAGACTGTTGATCCAGAGCCTGAAACATCTCTCCTCTCTGGACATCTGCTCATCATCTGTCATCATCTCAGCAAAAGATACCTTCTTGCTGTCAGTGGACAGTCCATTCCTGCCATAGAAACCCACATGCTATCAGTAGTGCCAATTGGCAGAAGAGAAAAAGTAACAATATTGCCGAATTAACAATGATGAACAACTTAAATATTTCATTCTCCTAAGACACTTTAAGAGAAGCATTACGAGGGTAGAAGATGAAAAACAATCTCATTAATGAATGAAATGTTCATCTCTGACCTTTGGTGGAAAATTTGTGCAACAAATGCAAGATTCAAATTTGTTGAACCATCTACTATGTCCTTTGGACTCAAATATCTTTTACAGTCCATTTTCTCTGCATGTTCAAGTACCAAATTAGCCCTTTCAACAGGATCCTTGGCATCCAATGTGGCTGGACTGCAGTGCTCTGGTGCAAGAACGTTAAGCAGGTACGCGTAAGCTTCTCCATCCTATAGATGAGACAAGTGGAATGGTCAAAGAAGTCTCAGGCAAGTTCCAAAAGTGATGTCCTAGAATAACAATATTTATAGGATGATTCACCGGTAGTTCATGAAAGCGCATTTAATCTCTTCTAATTTATTTGAAATGATTGAAAACAATGTAATTTCCAGTTATTATAGGTATTTGCAAGGAAAATGAAGTAGAAACAGACTTTAGATATTTTACATATTTCAATAAAACATTCCCAGAATTAGCTCCAGACCAATTATGTATCTCTACATGTGCCAACGTGACGATTTTTAAACCTTCTCTTTCGTGGTAAAAACTAGTGATTGCATACAATGGCACAAATTTGACAAGTGCAGTCGTGCACCTCAGGGCCACACTGGTGAAAGAGTAACTTTGTCAAGCAGGAACAGCTTGTCGAGAAAATATGTCACTCGCTAAAGAAAGGTAAGCTACCTTCACATCTGAAGAAAAATTTGTGATGGGTTTCTTGTAGCCTGCTTTCTTGAGATGGAAGTTCATCCATTTTAATAAAACCTTTTCGGGTGCTAGTCCCATCAGCTCCTCAACATCCTACAATATTATGCCTCTCCACACTTAATTCAAATACATCCACATTGCATTATACAAATTTTAGTGATAAAATACATGCTAGTCTCCTTGGAATTTCAAACATAAATGGATATGGATATATAATTACAGTGCTGTCCTCCACCAATTCCACAAGCTGAGGTGTTTTCCTGAGGTTGAGATCTGCCAAAAGTTGGATCTGCATGTGCCACAACGTAAGCAATTGCAAGTTTAAGGCAAAAGAAAAGCAATAATACAAGAAATAATATATGTTATCTCTATGGTTGGACCGTTGGAAACTTCAAATACAGAACTAGTCCAAAAATCAACCCATCTCAAAGAAGGGAATCCATTAATTCTTTGTTCTTTAATAAACAATCAATAATTTTCAGTATGGCAAACAAAATTTTCACTCTCACCTTTATAATTTGAGAAATAAGCCCAAGGACCAGATGAGGCTGCAAAAATGAAAAAGTAGAAGTTAGAACATCATAAAAACAAGAAGTTAAATACAAGTCTAAAGAATGAATAAACTAGCTCAACTTACTCTCCCCTCTACCAGGTCCTGGGTGCCAATGTTGACTACTGTACAGCCTATGGCCTTAGCAGAGTTGAGGCAAAGTGTGTGATTCTCATTTCTTTCCCAAGGGTTGAGAACTCTTTTAGTGTTGATAGCTCGTTCATCTATCGTGTTAGGAACTGCAACATTGATGAGCTTACTGCATTGGGAACGGAGTTAATATCAAAACCAGTATACACAATCACCTATCATAGTCATGACTAAGTAGAGTATTATAAAGCGGACCCTGATTAAATACCATAGAAGAACTCCATCTCTTGCAAGCTCAAATAAAGCATTGGAAGCTGGATCTATTGGAAGAAACTGCTTCATAAATGGATCATCGCGAAGGTAGCTATTGATATGGGCAACATATGATGATTTCTCTGATTCACTGATCGTGTGAAGAAGGGTTGTGGTTGTAGCTTTTAGAAAAGACCATGAGTGCTTTGAATTACCCATTTTTGTAGTAGCCCGTGCTTGCAGATTCACGTAAGTCTGCTCAGTCGATGAAATTAAACAATACGTCAATTACCATTTCTCAAACTTCAGCATAAGTAAAAGTAGAGTGGTTCAAGAAGAATTAGAGACCCTTAACCTGTTCATTTCTTTTCACAGAAGTAAATTATACTTAGTAGACACAAATATAAAATTTAACATATATATTTTGTAGAAAAAGGTCCATTAAACTCACCCGGAGGAAACCTTCAAAATCGATTTCATTACTCATATCAGACCCAGATTCACCTATGATAGCTCTAATTTCCTCCTCACTAAACATGCTGAAAACCTCTAGCTTTGCCAGTACAGGTGGCAAGTCTCCAATGGTAACTGTACCATTCTGATTCTTTACTGAAATAAACTACAGAAAAAGCAAAAAGGAGAACCATTCCAAAATTAACCAACTTCACATGAACATCGGACAACTAACCGAAATAAATATACTTAAAGAATCTCCACAGAATGCCAAATACTGCAAAATCGTACAAAGTGCTTACTTTGGTTTTGAGGCCACGAAGTTCGACTTGTGTGAACTGGCTTTGAAGCACGTGATCAGAAACTATAACCCCCACAAAATTAGACATCTCCTTCCCGCGATTACAGAATTGCAAACGCAGGAAAGAATATCAATTGTTCTCCACCACTAGCCCAAACGGATACAAAAACAAATGAAGGATTACCTACAAAACCAAAATTCTAAAAAACCATCAGCAGTCAGCCCAACTAAGGGGCATAAGCTTATCAAATCAATATCAACCTAGTTACAATCAATACAATGCAAGAATCACAGAAAAATCAAGCCACAAACATAGTAATTAAACAGATGCAAGTTCAAATCAAGTATTGTCTACACAACTCAATAGCAATATAAACAAGTGGGGACTTAAGTTTATCAAATCCACAACCCAACAATATAATTTTAGTACAATTCCGGTGACTATTCAAGATTGTAACAGATACAAAAGTTAGATACATCACCCAATCTTCAACAATCCCTATTCAAGGCAATAGAAAAAGTACACCAAATAAACTACAAGGATGACTAAACTTGCACGTTTTAAGGGGGGTAGCGGACATTTATGAATCATACGAGAATTGAATCGAAACCCATTAGTAAAAAACGTATACTTGAAGTAAAAGCATTGGTTTTTAGAACATATCTGTGTGAAATGAAAGATTGAAGATAATGAAATAGTACCCTTTTCTTAATTCTGAGTGTTTCGACTGTTCTTCGGGATATAGAGAGCGAAAAAGGTTGAGAAAAAGGGATCAAAATTTTGCTTCTTAGGAGGGCAAAGAGAAAGAAGGAGAAGGAGAAGGAGAAGAAAGAGAGTTGGGGTTTGGGATGTGGAGACACGCAGGGACCATGAATGGATGAATTGAGGCCTGGGTGTGGGGAGGAGGCCAGTTAAGAGGGTTCTGTCTTTCCTATGACTACTCGTTTTGGTGTGCACCGTACGCGCAGTGTGAGTGTGGCTTAATTCACGCGCGTCATATGTTGACAACTCAGCAAGAATTAGTTTACACGTGTCTATCCACACAAGTAGAATTGTCCTTTTTGTTGTTGAGATTGATTCACTCTTTTAAATGATAACGATAGATCCCGATCTGTTGTAAAGCAATTAATGAACGACAGTGGCTATGAGTATTTTGTTTAATTTTTTATTTACTCGGTTACTTTGGCACTAAAAAATATTTTATTTTGGAAATTAGTGATTTTGTATATAGCCTTCTTTCTTTTCAAAAATTTGGAAAAGAATTTACGTTTATAAATAATTTTAGGATAATCTGTACAATCAAATTATACTAATTCAGAACAAATAAAAGCATCAATTTGATTTCATTTTGTTAATTAGGTCGCTTAATTTGATTTTGATTTTTTGCCTATAAATAAATTTGTGTTTACGATTTTACCTCGTAGCAAATATCACCGCTTTATATTGGTCTGTAAATGAGGGTGCAACTAAAACAAATTATAATGTACTCGATTGAATTTCAATATTTACTTTTAAGGTCAATCGATAAAATGAACTACTATATTATTGTTAATTTTCATTTTTTTAAAACTATGTTTATTTTAAAGCGACAATAATCACTATTCTCTTTGGTTGATTTTGATGGTTGAGGTGGTGGTGGTTATATGTGGAGGGATGGTGTTGCTTTTGGTGGTAGAAGTAGTAGAGTTGATTTTGATGGTGATCATGGTGTTGATGATGAAGGTGATGGTGTTCATGATTATGGTGATAGTGATGGTGAATCAGGTGATGATAGACATTGGTGGTCGAGGTGGTGGTGATTTTGCGGAGGCGCCGGTGGTGATGGATGTGATGATATTGATTTTAGTGGTGGTGAAGGTGATGGTGCTGATTGTGATGATCATATTGGTGGTGGAGGTGGTGGTGATTATGGTTGCGGAGGCATTGGTGATGATAGATATGATGATATTGATTTTAGTGGTGAAAATAATGGTGGTGGTGGAGGTAATAGTGATAATTGTGGTGGTGGTGGTGGGGGTGGTGATTGTGGCTGTGGCTGTGGCTGTGAAGGTGTTGGTGTTGGTGTTGGTGGTGATAGATGTGATATATTTATTTTAGTGGTGAAAATGGTGATGGTGTAGTGGTGATTGTAATGGTGAAAATGAAGAAAACATAAAATTGAGTTAATTATATATAACAATGGATTGAGTAACTAACACATGGGGTAATTATGAGAAATAAAAGTGTGAAAAAATAATAAAAGTATGTAGTACATAAAGAAAGTAGAATGATAATATTGTTAAAAAATATTGATGATAAAAAACGAAGCTAAATAATAGTCAGTGGTAGAGTCGAATTTTACAGTATGTAACCCCTTGGGCCAAAAAAATAAGATTATTTTATTGATTGGCTTACTTTAATAATGTTGGCTTCTTCCACTAAAGATTTACCATCACTTATATCGTAATTATATCTTTAAATCATGATATGTTTTTTGATTGAAATTTACCTATTGATTTGATAGTTATATTGACAATTAATTTACTAGTGAAAATTATCTTCATGTTACCCCATATAGCATTGGTAAACTTTTAAATAAATCAAGGGTAATGTACATGATTAATATTTATGATGATATAATTATAACTAACATTACAAATAGTAAATATTAATATAAATAAAGTTTAGTACTATAGTGTACAAATTTAGTCACAAATTGCACACTCATTTCATCTTTCAATTATCTGAATCATAAAGCATGCCTCTTTTGTCTTTCATCTAGAAAGCACTTTAATTGACTAACAGCCAGCGACGGCATCCACGACCACCACCACCACCACCACATTCTACGCACGTGCCTGCACGACAACCATACTAACAGAAAACAAAGGGAAAAATAATTTAACAAAGCATAAAATCTTATTACAAGACCAAAATTAATGAATCATCCTTAAACCTTTCTCAGCACACAAGAAGTCTAATGGGGCGGCCATTTAGCTCAACAATTTTATACACATTTTTCTCCTACAAAAATGAACTCCCAGTAAGGGCTAACACTAGCATTTAGCAGCACCTCAGCATTGTAGTTTTGAACAGCTAGCTGATGTATATATGATGAGGCTGAGGGCAGAGGACAACCAAAGTGAGAACAGTGGTGCATGGTACCGACAGAAATCAGACGAGCCGAAGAAATTCGTCTTTCGTTTCTTCTTCATCTGGCTTCCAGATTTGTGTAAAAACTTTCAAGTGTTCGGATGCGAACGTGGTCTATATATCTACCTTGATGGCCATTCTTTCTGGATGTCGAAGGTGTAGTTCAATTCCAAGTAGCACTTGTTGTCATCATCGACGAACTGATACAATGTAAAAGAAAATTAGACGACAAACGTGAAATCAATAACAATTAGATTTGGATCTAACGAGAAAAAGTGATACTGGCAAATTATATAAGAATTTCAGGGCAAATTAATACGTTTGAAATTATTATTATTACCTTAGTTCTTGCAGAATATGATCCTCTGGCAAACATACCAGAGGGAGTAGTCTCCTCGGGCATCTCATGTGTGTATGGTTCTGCCTGAGGGCTAAACGTTCCAAGCATTTGCTTCGAGCTGTCAACTGAAATATGAGCACACATGGGGATCAGTCAATATCACAAAGTGACGACGTTACATGATCAAGTTAAGGAGGGCAGACAGAAACATCGCCTACGTACCCTTGATGCCAGTTTTCCAAATAGTGTTGGTGTACTTCAATCCACAGACAATATCATTGCTGACCTTGACCGTGAATCTCAAACGGTAACGACTACCTTCTTTCAGGGTAAACCATAGGCCCTTCGGGTTCCCAGACTCGGGAATTTCAAGAACAATATCAGGTCTATCAGGAGAGATGATGGTGAGGCTCAATATCTTCACATCAGGTTCTTCAACTTCTGAAAGTAATATAAATATGAACACAGCTTTTAAAATCAAATTCAGTCGATTGTCTGATAAATAGGCGAATCGTGGATTGAACTTATACCACACCCTACAATTTCTTTTCTATCGTCAGAGTTTAATACCCCCTCTCAAGTCTTGGTCTACTCAGAGTCCTATTTTTCTGTTTTGAGATGTTCCAACAAAGACCAGACAAGGTATCAAAAATCTATGCTTGTAAATGGTAGTACAACCTTATAATATTATCCCTTATTACTGTCAACTTAAATAAAGATTAGCAAGATCAGTACGATCTTTGAAAGTGATGTTTGTACATATGAACATTTATATATAGTAATCGTAAAAACAGCTATATTTTTATAAATACTTGGCCAAGATATATATATATATATATATATTTTTAAAGTAAAAATACAGACACTCATTCTGTGAAGGAGTTAGTACATATTATTCATTTGTGTTAAATGTACAATGTTATATTTCTCTCCACAAGCAAAATGTATTTACATGTTTGATAATTTGTTAATGACTAAAGCAAACTTAGGGAGAGAGAGAGAGAGAGGGGGAAAGAGAGAGAGAGAGAGAGGCAAATGTTTAAAAAAAAAAAATACCTTCCTCATTGACATCTACACTCCCAAGAAGCTGTTCTTTCCACCTTCTCAAGCTCTCATCATCCTGAGCAGAATCACAAACTCATCAAAATTCCTCCCAAACAAAAGTAAATAACAAAGTTTGAATAGCATTAATTAGGGGGAGTGAAGGAAAACAGTGAATAAAAATACAACATTCATCCCCAACATTGTACATTTCGCAAATATCAAGGATGATGTTTTACATATTTGTACAATTTTAAATTTGCATTCAAACACATGGGAATTTTATACAGATAGGTAAAATGAATTAAAGACCAAAGTGTATGAAACATTTTTTTCGGAAGAGGAAGTAAAAAGATACTGAAGAAACCTTGTCCTTCTCAAGATGTTGTTTGATACTCCATTTAGGACCCAACTGAATCTGAGCTTCTTCTTCGTCCTCAGTAGCATAACAAGGGGTCTCACTTGGCTGCAGTCTGCTTAGAGTCTG
>JAOWAN010000003.1:1808603-1819116 GCA_028566635.1 Lobelia cardinalis | reverse complement strand
ATATAAGTCTCCCATGGTATACGATATACGGCAGAGAAATAACATTACAATTTCTTCCTCATTACACGGTTTTAACTCTAAACCACGCATAGCTACTCGCAATTTCCATTCTTGAAGGCTTCACTTGAAACCCACTGGAGTTTGTCCTTCAGGCT
Source organism: Lobelia cardinalis (assembly GCA_028566635.1). Classification (NCBI taxonomy): domain Eukaryota; kingdom Viridiplantae; phylum Streptophyta; class Magnoliopsida; order Asterales; family Campanulaceae; genus Lobelia; species Lobelia cardinalis. The sequence continues at coordinate 1,818,961 of JAOWAN010000003.1, read as the reverse complement.
CAATCACCATCCATCACAAAGGGTCGCTGTGATGCGGCCCACCAAATATGGGTCTCATGTATGCGTCATCAAACCTTCTCCAGTAACGGTGGATTGTGTATATAGGCCTATCTATTAACATGGACAGCCCATCCTTTGCGTTGAGGATGTTGGTAGCAGCAGACTCTTCAAAAGAAAGCATTGGAAGTGTTAACTCATCTTTAGAGCTAGTTGGTTCACGGTGCAGGCTGCTGTTGTTTGGATTGTGAGGCAGCAGATAATTTACGAGTGGCTTTGTTAGAAAACCAAACACCTGCAAAGACAGCAGCTTTGTAGGTTTTACTTGAAAGGCATTTCAAATTAGATAGTCACCAGTGGAAAAAGTACTATACCACTGTACTGAAGAGCACAATAACAACTGTAGTGGTGATCAATGTAGCATTGAGTGGATCCAAGGTCACGCCAGAGTACGTGAACTATAAACCAGCAGCGAAAGTATCAGTGGAACTTGGAATAGACACGATCTATTGCAGCAGAAAAATTTAGCTATGTTTACCAACAACATGCACCTGCTTGAATGCCAAAGCAATTGAGACTGCACCTCTCATCAACCCAGCCCACCAAATTACTATCTATAAGAAAAGTCGAACAGCATGAGCTTACCGAAAAGAGACACAAAACGTTGCAAATATGGTTTGATTCTCTACCTGGTGCTGTATTGTGATTGATGATGATCTATCTGGACTCCTATTCATGTAGTTGGAAAGAACGGAAAGAGGAAACACAAAAGCAGCACGTGCAAGCACTATCAGGAGCATCACAGTACTGTATATTCCCATTGAAGTCCCAAAACTGCAACATGGTAAAAGAAGGAAGGGCACACACTATTGTAAAAAATAACCAGCAAAACCAGATCTAGCTGTCTGCAAGTCAACTTGATATCTTTTACAAAAAAAAAGAAAAATATAAAACTGCAAGATGGTAAAGGCATCTTGCGGAGGAGCGATAGTGATACTAGATGAGTGCGCCTGGCTTCCAAACAAGGCTATTGGGAGCCAACTTTTAAGCTTGACATGATACTAGAATACCTCGATACAGGATTGCGATTTTTCAAACTGAATACATATACATATGCTCTATGTAATAAATTATCAGATATGTGAGAACATCATGACATTCTAAGCATTATTAGGAAATAATCAACACCGGTATCATCGTACATCCTGCTATCTTAAGCTTACTTATGAAACTGCAGCTATGGATATCCTTTTAAAAAGAGAGACTAATAATAAAAGTCAGGGGGAAAAGTCGGAACAGTTCATTCTCATGTTTCAAGAATACAACTTCAGTAAAGATACTACCAGACAATTCAATTAAATAGAACCACTATTACCTTAACTTGCTCATTTTCCACTTCTCAATATCCAGAGCATCCATTCCCACATAGAGAAATATGAAAGTTTCTGCAATAAATGACATGGCCGAAAACACATGCCTGCAAGTAGTGAATAATAAGAGGGAGAAATGATAAGCAGCACAAACTGATTAAACTGATCAGAGCCACTGTAATTTACTTGATGACTTACCCATGACCCTAAATAAGAATCTCTCTGTTCCATTCGGAAACATGCATTGAAATTTTGATCAAGCTGACAAAACTTTCACCAAGATTTATTACAAATATCTTAAACGGCAAGGGAAAATGGTGGAACACACGTGTGGTTTGTTCTACAGTGCAGACGACCCTTTTCTGGTATATATTAGGTACATGAACCTATACAGGGTTGGAAGGTTTAACACTATCATCAGGATACTAGTTTTCGACCATCTTGCCCCCCATTATTAATCAAATTAGAAATTTTATGTTTCTTCCTTCTAACCCTAGCTCCACAACCATATATCTCTTCTCGCACAATCCCAACCCAATCACTTCATCCAGAGACAGCACCCATTTAAATTCGCCAAGACTACAATCTCTCCAATGGTTTCCACCATCGCCTTCACCTTCTACCCTTTTCTCCCCCTTCTACCCAATATTCTCACCCATATACAAACACTTGAAAGCCGATACCATACCACACAACCCAAAACCATCAACCACCCCACCTCTCCTCGGAATCTGATGCAATTGTCACAAATGGCATACTCTCTTCCTTAATTGGTGGACTAAAACAAAGCATTTACGTGTGGCTGCGTCTGAGGTGGGATGATAGAGATGGGGAGCAACAATTGAGGTCGAATGGCGTGATGCCGTGGAGGTAGCTACATTCAAAGTTGATGCCCTACTATATGAGGAGTTCGATCCAGTCCTTGAGCGTGTTGGAAACATACGATGTAGTTGAAGATTTGAATTCCCCAATGAAGAAGAAGGTATCTGCATCAAGCCAGTTAGGTTTCGCCCACTTGCACGACCTTGAAATGTCAACATTGAATTTAAAGGAGTAGGGCTTTATTAGGTTCTGATGACAGAAATTATCCTGGGAATTGGGAGGAATCACAGAAGGCTTTTAGTGGATATATGAAACATGGCCACCAACAGACACTGGCACTAGGGTATCATTTAGATGGTTGTAGATGAAGTTTGATTAAGACAAAACTGAAACCATATTAACCTCTCATTTGAAGGAAATATGGCATTTCATGCTATGGTGCAATAATGTTGACTTGAAAAGTGTACATATTAGCACAAGCACTCAATATCAACAAAAGGGTCAAGTGGAAATTGTTCACCGAGGAGCTCTAGCTCCATCCGCTGATAGTCCCTTATTTAGCATGAGAAACATTATTGTTAGACGTCAAGCCCTACCTCTTGGCATTTGAGATAACACTTGGCCTTTAAGCACTAATATTGTTCTATCTTAAGCTCTTTGTAGCTGTTTACGACATGTTACTAAATAAATAAGGATCGCGGTTAGGTCCACGTCTCCTCCATCCTTTTCTTTTTAAGAAAACTCCAAGTTGTTCAAACCCCGCTGACATTTTCATGCAATTTACTCTTATACTTGTAAAAATTGCAGTTCCAGTTCATAGCATAAACATATTATTACTAATTGAATCAATTGCCTAAAGCATAACAATGTATGACATTTAGCCAAACTTTGATTTTTAACCATACTGTGTGCACAGGGAGAAAAAAGGCCAGTAGAGACTTGGGTCACCAAAGTCAAGATTGGACTTGACATGAGAAATTATGAGAATTTAACAAGATTCAGTACATACTTGGTTGTAATTCTTGAACTTTCTGTCACATTATACCATGCATAGTGAGACATGAGAACCCCAGAAAAGAAGACTGTCAGAATCCCACTCAGATCGAACAGCTGCACAAAGCATTTAGTATGAGCTGAATGATTCAAAAGAGAATAAAATCGGTGTCAGAACATAAGGACGCAAAACAGGTATCACATTTCACAATTTACAATCCTGAGTCATATATATATATATATATATATTTTTAAGAAGTAGGTCTTTACCCTGGTTAGATGGAGACCACCTAGAAATTCTTGTTAGCATCAGGGTGAACCCAAGGCCAAGAAGGGGGCTTGGAAATAGTTTTCAACCAGCAGTTGAAGCACTTAGGTTAGTACCTCAGTAGCTGTGTTATATGCTTCTCGCATAAGGCAGGTGATACAACTCCTATGCCAAGGGACGCATCCATCAGCTGATTGAGAGTTGATCTACTGGAATACCATCTAGCCTTTCCCTCCGATACAAACAAAGAAAGATGGAGGAGGACAGGGATCAAAAGGTTTTGAAGCAAGAAGAAAGGTAAAGAGTATCAAGAAAAAACCAAGAGTTTGGTCTTTCGTGCATTGCCCAATAAAGCCAACACTGAACTAATCCAGCACAATTCTTGGTTTATTAAGCACCTAGCTAAGGGAAAGCTGATAACAAATCTCATCAGTAGAAGTGTTCGATCCAGGAACTGCCATTCACTGGCTCCAATACTTAAGCAGCTCACATGTGGTGGTAAGTGAAGAAACTCAAAGACTCTCGTGCAGAATTTTGAAATGGGATATCCTTTTATTAAAAATTTATTACATAAAGCCCGTAAACTACCTATTCTTCGCAATCATAATACAGGCATCACAGTTATTTCGCCCAGATTATGCAACAAAGAAAATGTTGGTCAATAATCAGAGCAGGTTTGGATTCATTAATTACGACTACGCTAAAAATAAATAATTCCTGCCATGTAAAATTCACGGACTTGCTCATGTAATTAGATTAAATTCCCTGCTTTTTATTTTCGGATGATGTACACATTTGTATGCCAACCCAATGATGTAATTAAAATGATTACGCTGATTCTTTTCATTTTCGCATGACACATACACTTCAATACCAGATGCTGATGTAATCAGAATAGGATAGCCTACATTTTTTTCAAATCACACGCAACAGTTAAGTGTTTCACTTTTCAGGAGCATAATAGCTGCACTAGAATTTGCTTAAAATGTAGTGAGCAATGAATATTGTCCTCAACGGATGCCACATTTGCCAGCTAATTCTTAAGCTCTAATAATTAAGATCCCTACGTATAGAAGAAATTATTAATGACCTGATTTCAGAGGTAGTAATATGGCATAGAGGTACTTGTTAAATTAACCTCGTCATTACCTCAGCCAACATGTAGGACAGATATGCAACCAAAACCATCAGAGCTATTTCACGAACAGTTGAATGCCTGTAAAAGAAGTAGCATCCATTTTCACTGGCTCTGGAGTCCATCCTTTATCATAGGAAGAGTACTCCCTTCAACAGATTCCTCCCAACAATTATGTGTCCTCTTCAAATAATTTAGCATAAATACTTACTTGCCAAAATACAAGCCTCTAAGAATAAATGCCGTAACAAGCCCAGCCTGCAGAGAGGAGCAACATGTCAACTTGACGGACATATGGCAGTTCAAAAAACAATGGGCAGAACAAATGCCTATTCCTCAGAACAATCAAATTATTCCAAAACTGCCACAGAATGCGAGGTAATCAACCTTCTTCGTTGAAAAAATAATATAAGTCTGTCCATGTATTTTGTTTATATCTATCTATCTATCTATCTCTCTCTCTCTCTCTCTCTCTATATATATATATATATATATATTGTAGGATCCAAGAATTTAATATTTGTGGATCTTGGTTGATATTTGTGGATCTTAGTGTAACTTTGAATAAGATCGACAAATATCAAATTCTTGAATCCAAATGGTTCTCACATTTTGTAGATTATTTATGTTTTTATTTGAATAAGCCCCTATATATTAATACATATATATGTATATTAATCAGTTACACAAGCAAAGGCCAAGCGACCCACTTCTATATTATGCCATTTTGATATTTCCTAACTTATTTCACTGTAGAGGCTGCCTTGTTCGATCATAATCCATCCTATCTGCTGAGGTACGATTATGAAATTGGCATGTAATCAGTAACCACTACTTGTAACAACCACATTTTTCTCCACCTTTCACTTACAGTCACTCCAAGAGCAGTGCTTGTACTGAATAAGTACAAGAAATCTAAAACGACATGGACAGCTGCCCAAACATCCAGTCTACTAACGTCAAGCTTTTGAACTGCATTGAAGAGAACAACTGATGTCGCATCATTCACTACTCCTTCACCAAATACCAGGCTATATAGCAGAGGAGTCTCATCTCGGTGTAGAACCTATAGAAATTGTTTACTGAGAAACAAGCGTAAAACAGCAGGTAAAAAAATTTGTAATTTTTATACTATGTGAAAAAATAAAATCTGAAACAACCTGAAGCGTACACACTGTATCTGTTGATGAGAAAATGGTTCCAATACCTGGAACAAAACATTAATGTAGAAACAGCAGCAATCAATAAATGCAGAGGAATAGCCGAATAAGGTATATAAAGAAACTGATAGGCCAAATGGTCACACCAAGATAATCACGGAGAGTCAAACCACTAAATCCAAATTTAGGAAACAGCCACCAGCAGCCTACACAATCAATAACTTAAATGAAATCAGAATGTTTCCAACTCGCTTGCTTAGTGGAGGGTTTTATTCACTATGGTATAAAATCTTAACAAAATAGTTGGAGCAACAACAAATTCAAAGTTACCAGCTGCAATTATGGATGTTGATATAAAAACACCGACGACTCCAAACAGCATGATAGTTAAAAAGTTGTGGAAAAACTGCTTTTTCTTCACCTGAAATCTGTTCCAAGAAAGCTACAAGAGTTACCCAAATAAGAAAATAACCAATCCAAGCAACCTAATCCAAATGTACAACCAAAGGACGCCTTACCCAGCATTGAAAATTATAGGTGGAAGAAGATAAATGAAGAACAATTCTTCATTAAATCTTAATATATGAGAATTTTTCCCCCTGCTTATGAATAAGATTACTGTTCCAGCAAGGCCCCCCTGATTTAAGCAAGAGAGAGAGAGAGAGAGAGTAAGTTCAACACATACAAAGATTTTCCATAGCATTGGCAGTATACTTAAGAGCACACGCCTATCATATACTCCCGACAGTTTACCCATGTGAACAGTTCTGTCTGTCTCCCCTCACATCTCAGAGGAATTGACTTGGTAGTATGGAGAAAACGCCAACAGACTACATACATTGTTGGTGGAAAACTATAAATACCCCAACGTTAAAATTATACATTAAAGAGACAGAAAGGATTTCATCTCTCACACGTAAAAGTGCTAATTTCAGGTTCTCACTAACTTATACGCTTACAAGAAAATCTCAATTCCCTATGTTTCAATCAGAACAATGCACATACCAAAGTGGAAACTTCATATAGAATAAGATTCATTATGACATAGCACTTTGAAATGTTACCACAAGTGCCACCAACGTTCACCCACTTCCGGGTTCTATATACTTAACCATTCTTATGCTGCAAATATCTTTTCCATGTGAATCAACACAAACATAACTCATATTAAGCTTTCACGAATGAATTTCAAAACAGTCATCTTTCAAGAGGATAGAGAAATCTTTATCATGTGTTCTCTTTTGAAAATCATTTTACACCTATAACTTCAAGCAAACAACTCAACCATCCTGGCTCCGCCGCTCGTCGTCGCCATATGCCATCACTTGTATTACTAAAGTCAAGGTTTTAGTCCCTGTAAATGATCATCTGGCTGTAAGCCGACAGTAGATTTACATAATCATTAAAACAAAATCAATGACCAAATCACATTTTTTTACGTTTCAAGCAGGGGCAGATCTAGGGGTTGGAGGGGGGTTGATGGACCCTGTTGAATAATTTCTAAAAGTTTCATATCAGCTCTTAAAATTTCGAAATACAAATTAAATTACCCTCCTAAAATTTTTAAGCATATATCCCTTAGAAAATTACCCCCTTCACCAAAACTCTTGGACCCGCCACTGGCTTCAAGCATATTTACGTAAGAAAGATGATGCGGCGTTCCATAATCTCTACTTTTAAGGCCTCTGAAAAGGATTTCTCTCCCTGTTCCATTATTCGGGTTTAGTGTCACCAACTCACCATGTCACTATCGAATCAGTAACTCCACAGTTTTCTTGTCAGCTAAATTTTGTTGGAGCTCCTATCAGTCGTCTTTGTACACTGCAGTTCATTATAATTATTTTTCCTCTTTTATCCTAGGCAAAGCTTTACAAACGAATTTAAAATCCATAAGCAATTTAGGTATCTTAACGCAAACAAGCACCAGTTTCAGAATACTGAAATTGCATAATGCAATCAGGGCACGCTGAATCAACAAGTCATAGCTCCAAAGCCTTACAATGCAATCTGAATTTACGATGGATGTCAAACGATCTGTATCGGAGGCAAAAATGTAAAAATAATTATAAGAATTCCAACTACTCAAATCAAAAAGCGCGCGTGAACATTAATGTAGATAACTCGAATCAAAATTGATGAGCAAAAAGCAGATAAATTGAGGAGAGTGAGTGATAAATTAATATTACGATGATGATAGCGGTAATGGACTCGTTAACCCAACGATTTTCTTCAAGCAAATGACCTATCACCATACACAGGCACAGCACCGCCACGAACACTGTAATCGGCACGGCCACCTGGTGATGGCTGCCCCCTATATTCACCGCCGCGTGATCCGAATACGCCGCCGTACTATTCATCGTCGATCCGTAAGCTTTCAGAAACGCAAAACCTCAGTAAAATGTCAACTTAGTCCGTCAGTCCAGTAAGCCACAACTGAATCACTGAGTAAGTGTGTGTGAATGTGTGTGTGTGTGTGAGAGAGAGAGAGAGAGAAAACGCCAAATTTTCCCGCGAAACGAGCAACATCGAAGAGGTGTACACGTACGATTCAAAGTTCCACGTGGCAATATAGGCATGAAGTGGACACACGCGTTCAGATTTAAAGCCATACCTTCCTCCTTGCCCTTGCCGACTCATCATCTTTTCTTTTGTTAGCTTATCAGTCATCGACGTCTTTTTATTTTTAAAATGAACAAATGATCGACAAAGTAGAACCAATTTATTGCAATTTGATATTTATTTTACACAATAAATTTCAAAAGCCAAATTACTAGAATTAAGGCTTCGATTGCATTCGATCTTTCCGTCTCAAATCATTTTTTATTATATAAATTTTAAAAATAATATATATTCTATAAATAATTTGAAATTTAGTGTTAAAAATTAAACTATTATGATGGAATTTAAGAAATTATGATACAAAATAAAATATCATTTGAAACAGAAAAAAAATAAGGTTTAAAAAAATTACGTGTTAAAAACAAAAAATTATTTATTTTATTTTCTGCCCCAATTTTTTTTTTGCCCCCATTTCATTTGCAATTTTTTTTGATGTAATTTAATTTTTGTACAACGAATTCAAATTTTTTTTTACTTTTATATTTACGTTAATTTTGTAATATTTATATTTATCTTATTATATATATAAATTATTAAGTAATAATTCTAATAATATTTCAAAAAAAAAAAAATTGAGGTGTGCTGTCCCCCAACTCCAATGCGCTAGATCCGCCCCTTCATGTCCTTGGTATTCCCTTTGTCCAAAAAGGATCGTGTACATGGAGTATTATTCATGAGTAATACCGTTGTTCAAAGTTGAAAATTAAATGACACTCCACAAAATGAGTCACTTTCATCGTTTATATAATACGAGAGTAATTCATTGCGTTACGTGAATAAGTATCTTGATCTCGCTCAAAAGCATCTATGATATGATTGTTTCAAAATCTTCAACTCTACTAATCGTGTGTAATTAGGGTTTTTACACTTTCAATATTTGAAAATTTTAATATCCACAAGTAGAATCGTACGTGACATTCATTATACACTGATTTTGTGTTAATTACTCAAAGGTTTCATGCTCATTTTAACCTTTCGTAATGAGTAGAATCGTGGTAATCACTATTTATTACTTTCATGTTCATTACCCGAAGTTTAATTTCGTGTTTTTGATGTGGTGTATATCCTCTTCTTTTTATTATTCTTTTTTTTTTTTTTTGGTTACTCCCTGATATCAATGACTATGTTTTTACTAATTCAGTTCGATTCGGATCGCGCACCTAGCAACATTATGTTCATGTAAAGAATAATATGTGTTCAGTTTTATATTATATATAATAACATTGTCTCATATTCAAGTATAATCAACATGTTCATTTGTATGTGCGATCATTTTGATTTGGATAATCTTCATGTTTATATAAATACCGTAGTTGATGGATTGTTGCGCTCTAGTGGATTGGTGGAGTCATGAATCTTAGAGATATGCCCATATTTTGGTAGAGTTTCGGGGAATTTTTTTTTTTTTTACCGATTATGTTGGTAAATGGAAGAGCAATTATAAATTAATTTTATAATTTTTAATAATTTTTAGTATCATTAATGATTGAGATAAAATCTCATAAAAATAAGAGATGATTAACGTGTGATATATCATCAAAATTGAGGATGACACTCCTATTATGAAGGATCTATCCCCTCAATATACCGTATGAATCAAAGTAGTTAATGTGATATCATCATTAACTGCCACAACAACGTACAACCTCTGTTTGGAAAAAGAATTTACTAATTAAAATTTTTAATCAAATTTTTATAATTTATTTAAGATTATTATATTTTTATAAAAAATATTGATTAATTATTTAATAATATTCACCCATTACTTCTTTGACATACGAGTTTTAATAGTACATCGCTACCGGACATTCCTCCTAAGGAAGGATTCTCACAAATCCCCAAAAAAGCTGCTCTACAAGATCGTATTGATTGGAGAGAGGCTAATTAGAGCGGGAAAGAGGAATTGGGGGGACAAGTTGTAGACACCCCATTTTTGACCCCCGGCAAATTAGGGTTTCTACCGGGGAATTTCTACTCAAGAAAGAATTAAA
>JAOWAN010000003.1:1787527-1808503 GCA_028566635.1 Lobelia cardinalis | reverse complement strand
CGTTAAAATATGATTGTAAGTTTGTATTGGAAATGCTTTTTAATAGTGTACTCATGACATTTATATACATCCGAAGATCGAAAATCTATACATGTGTGTTATTAGTTTATACTTCAACATTTACATTTTTAAAATTTAAAATTCAAAAGTTTTGATTTTCTTTATTTTATTTTATTTATTCATGATAATAATATATTGTGAAAAAAAATATTACTTTTAGATTTATAAAATTTTAAATTATTCATTTCATTTTATTTTAATTATTGATAATATTTTCTTCCATAATACATTGTTATAAATAATTAAAATGAAACAAATGAATATGATACACGATTATTCCAACTACCTTTATCCTTTCCTTCCCTCCTTTTTCTTTTTTTTTTTTGTTTTTTTAAATTTTGGGTACAACCAGAAAGGGAATGTTTCAAAGTCTTCCGCAAAGGTTCTCTTGAGTTGTGGGTTACAGGTCATTCTGAAAACGATTTATGGGCCCTGCCATTCTTCTTTTAACTTTGTTCAAATCCCACAAGTAAGGTCATCTCTAACCAAAGGAGTTACTATTTATTCCACCTCCCTTTCTCTCTTTATCATGCTAATTTTTATAGTATTATTTTACACTATATACTTCTCTACTATCTTACCTCTAAATTCATATTTATCTTCAATAAATATACTACTACTTTTAATTTCATTTTATTATTTTATTATTATATTTTTTTAATTTTAAATTTATTAAAGTTATTTATAATTATTTAGGCAACAATAATTATTTAATATAAAAAAATTAATACATCTATTATTATAAAAAAATATATAAAATCATATCTGATGATTCATATTGAGATAAGAAATCTAAAATATCTATTTTTATTCAGAATTATATTATTTTTCATTTTTTTATTTTCAAATTAATATTATTACATTATTATATAAATAAATCAAATAAATATAACTTTAATTTTCAAATTAACTATTGATAAAATATAAAAATATTAATTATAAATCTAATTTAAATCTTATTGAATATAATTAAAATTAATTAATATAATTATTTATTATGTATAAATAAATTAAATAAGATAAAGAAATATATCAATCAAATGATATAAATTTCTTAAATTTGGAGATAAAAATAATATTTGGCAAATTTTCATTGGCTCACAATCACTCGTAGGGGTGGTTTCGGTAGAGGAACCGTACCAAAACCCCATTATCATTACCATTACCAAAAAATTAGTAATGCAAAATTCATTACCATTGCCCTACCAAAATTTCGGTAGGGCATGGTAGGGCATTGACATTACCAATTTTCGGCCCAAGTTAAAAAAAATCAAATTTTAAATTACAAGTTAAATTAATTCACACTTAATGGTCAAAGTTAATTGTTGTGTTTTAAAAAAATACACTGAAAGAGACCAAAAAACTCAAATTATAAATTTAGGAGGCCAAAATTCTACCCACTCCTATAAATATCAACATTATAAAATCATCAATTTTCAATTGAAGTATTAAAAAAGTAATAGGATTATGGTTTGAATTCTTTTGAAATTGTAGTGTGTAAGAATAAAATATGTAAATTGATTTTTTTTAAATTTTTTATGTAATATAAATGTAAAATTACTAAATTATTTATATTTCGGTACGGTAATGATAATACCGTGATAATGATATCCATTACAATTACCCTACCAAAAATTTTGGTGCGGTACGGTAATGGTAGGACAATTTTTCGATAGAAATTTGTTGATAATTTTCGATATGGTACGATAGGACAAGCGATATGGTAGGACAATTGATAATTTTTTTCCACCCCTGATCACTCCACCCACAACCCCTTAGGCTTGGTATCCCTCCCCCCAAAACCCGGATGCTGCTTCCCACCCCCTACCCCTCCCCTTGTTGGAGCGCCCCACCTCCTATCCAGCCCCTACCAAGTCTCTTGTTGCAGTTGTCCTAAGGGCTTCCTCACATCCCTAATTTTGTTTACTTATTTTTTTTTTAATTTTTTGTCACAATTTTTTAATTTACTTTAATTATTATAAAAATTTTAAAAATACATTAATTTTTTTTCAACCAAACCCATCATAAATTTTTTTTGGTTTAAGCAGTTTTTAAGAATATGACATTGAACTTTTATACTTAACAACGAGGTACATTTTAATGATAAGACGATGGATAAGGACAATGACAATGAATTTTTATAATTTTTTCGAATCACGTTGAGAGTAACTAGAGACAATGAATTTTAATACCTATATAAATACTGATAATATTAGGTTGCCTTTGATCGTTAAATCAAAGTAAAGAGTCGTGTAGCATTTTTTTAATAACATAAACGCAACCCAAGAATTTATGGGTGCATAACCATTATAAATTCCTTAAACATTTTAATTTGAAAAACTTTCAAAGTTAACTATTCAAAAATTTAAACTCAAATAGTGAAAGTAATTGGATTCTCGATTTCTTTTCCATATAAATATGTAGATAAATTAACCAAGAAATCGAATATATATAAGAGTGTAAAAATAAATTCATGTGATATTTTATTTATTATATCCAATTCGTAAACTATCAAACAACAACAAAATAGGAGCAATTAGTGGCGAAATCCCTTAAGCGGCAAAAAATTCTCGTTGAGAAAACTCATTCGTCAATGCTAGATGTACAATTTAAATTAAACTGAAATAGTAAGAATATAATTTTTAATATCAATAAATAATTAAAAAAAAAATTCCCTTTCGCTGTGAACAGCTTTTCTCATACTACCCGCCATTTTACCAAAGACTCGAATGTTTGTCATTTCACATTTCCGTTTAGTGGGCCGGGTTGATGTGGTCCCCACGAGAAACGTGACCCGTTCTGCGCGTTTAAAGAATAGGTCACCGTAATATAGAGTGTTTAGACGCTCTTTATTCATGGAGTACCTTAATACACATAAACGTTATAAAATATACACATAATATAATTATAATGCACATAACATAATTAGTAATATACATAATTTATAATTGTTATATACATTATGACACTCTTAGCACGGGGTGTCTAGGTAGTTCATACGGACACCACGTAGGCATATTGCCAGATTGTTTCTGACCCATGTTTGGGTCGCCGTCTAGCTGTCTTCCAACTAGTGATTGGGTTGAGTTGAGCCTTCCGCTTCCTCGCGGCTCGGCTCGTGCGGGTTATGCTTAGTTCTAAGCCACCGTTTTCTTCTTGTCTTTTTAACAGTCAACGCTGCAGGCTTGGTCGTCCACCGCCGGCAGGCCACGTTAACGACTTCCCCAGTTTTTCCTTTCCTATATTTTTTTTTTAATGTTTTATTACACGAAACAAAATTCACAAATTTGATCACATTTGAAGATCTTGTTCAAATCTAATTCTGCTTTGTAACGAGCCTACAACTTTTTCCTTTGGGACCCAATCAAAGGAGCTTGCAAAACCCCGTTACAACCCTATAATCTTTGTTTTCATGAGTTTTAAGGGGTGGTCTCACCCTCCTACTACCACTCTACCTATGATAATTTATATAAATAAAATTTTATTCTAAGCAAGACATCTCATTATGTTTCAGATCATAAATTTAATATTTAATTTATAATGAATTTTATTATTTTTTTCTATATTTATTATCGTATTTCTGATTTGATCCTAATAATATTACTTTTAATTTCAAAAATAACAAATAAAAATTATAAACCTTTAAAAATTACATATCTAATCCCACCATTCGTCAATATTATTCGTATTGATCTATTAACTTGTATTTCTCAATAAAATTAAAAATTTAAAAAGTATTTTCATAAAGAACATTTAAAAAAAGATATAAAGAACTTACAATGAGTATTAAACGGCTAACATCCGGAAGACAAATGATTCTTTTATTTTTATTTTATTTTTAATAATTATTTTGAAAATTAAAATTGTTAGGGAGGAATAAAAAATATATTTATTTTTTTCTCAAAAAATAACTAAGGACAAAATCCTCTCACACAGGCGTGAGCCGCTGTCCAAGCCGTTTCTGGACATTACGTGATAACGCGTTCTGTGCTGATAATGGACTCCCTCAACAAAATTCTTTTCTCACCAAAAAAAAAAAAAAAAAAAACAAAATTCTTTTTTTTTAAACCATAAATTTTATATCTTTTAATTAAGTTCAATTATTTTATTTTAAGTTCAATAAAGACAAGCATAAAAAATGCCAGCCCCGAAAACCCCCCACCGTCTTTAACTCTCTCCTCGCTCTCTAAAAGAAAAAAAAGAAAAAAGAAAAAAAGAAAAGAGAAGAAGAAGGAAGAACCAAATCTGCCTCCTGAAAAAACCAAATCTCACAGCTCCCTCGAAAATAGCGAAATCGCTCGTCGGCGACAAAAATACAAAAAACACACACACACAAGCTGCAGCAGAAACTCGAGTAGTCGTCGTCCTGACAATACCCCGGCAAATACTGCCGGCAATGCGGAATTACAAGCCGCTTTTTCATCTCTTGCTAGTAGTTTGCTCGGCGGCGTTTGCTGCTGCCCAGAGTTCTGGTAACAGTTCTCGTCCATGGCCGACACTATCCGGTATTAACTTTCGCTACTACTACTCTTACTACTACTGCTTATATTTTCTAGTTTCATTTTTATCTTGTTGAATTTTCACTCTGGTGAGTATCTGTTTGGCTTCTGAGGAAAGTGTTGATGTTGCGGTGTTAGAACTTAAAGCGCGGAGCTTAATTTGATTTGTAGTCAGCGATTTGTTGGCGGGGTGTGTATTGTTTCATTATTGTTGTTGTTTAGAACGGAATTTATGAATGTATTGATGACATTTACGGATTTTTTTAATTACGGTAATTAATGTTTAGTTCTCTCTAATTTCGGTTGAGGTCAACTTCCCTGTGCTTTTTTTTTTTAGTTGGTGGACTTGGTCAATCTGTTACTAGTTTTCTGTCAAACGATGCTGAATTTGTGACTGTGGAATCATAGATTGACCAGTTCACCACAATTTCACACTTGGGAATGCTTTTAATTTTGTGCTGGATTCAGTTTTGTGAGGACTCTCCAGAATATGATGCGAGGGCTTGCTGAATAGAATTTGAAAAAAATAAAAAATCTCTGACAATAGTTTGAAAAGAATGAAGTCTTGCCTGGAAGATCATACATTGCCAATGTCGACTCAGACACAGAGGTGAAACTCTTGATAGGAGTGTGTGTGTGTGTGTGAGAGAGAGAGAGAGAGAGAGAGAGAGAGAGAGAGAGAGAGAGAGCGAGAGAGAGAGAGAGAGGAGGATGGGTTGGCCCAGGTTGTTAAATTCATACAGTATAATGGGTGTCGTTAACTGAAATAGTCATACCAGTAGATCATATTTTTTTGGTTAATGACTTCCCAAATATGTGGCTGGTCATATTGGGGCATAAGGTAAGGCTTAGTACAAACTACAAAACAATGCCATTGTGATCAGGATAAGTTTCATACGACAAACAAATGCATCATTTGTGATCATACCTGCTCAAATGTTCTTATTTCTTACCAATGAGCTCTTGCTCTTGGGGTATCCCTTTCTCTTCCCTAACAGGAAGGTTAGCGGTTCAACACAGGTTGGTGAGAGAAGAAATTATCTTGTTGAAGATATGTTCTAGACCTGCTTTGGGCTTAAAGCTCTTTGTGTGTGTGTGTGTAGGCTTTAAGCCCTCTTTGTCATTCTCGTAAGTTCTAATTAATAAATACTAAGGGTTGAGGTTAGGTCTATACCCCCTCAAACTAAAAAAAGTTCTTATTTCTTTAGTATTGCAAGGATGTTCAATTTTCGACCTTCTCTCTTATTACAACCGCTTTAAGGGAAATGTACAAGGCTACTGAAGTGAAATCGTTTGTAAATTTAGATCTTTAAGAGCACCAAGTATACAAGACTACTGAAGTGAATCTTAGAGAAGAACCTTAAGTTTGACTTTTTTAATAGCACCAAGTGTCAGAATTAAATTCCCTTCTTTGTTTTGTAAATATATTTCTTGGTGCTATCATGATTATTTCTTTAATATGCACATTTATTCATTTAGGCAAAATTGGAAAGATGCCAAGGAATATGAAATTATCCCAATCTATTATTCCTTCAATCCAAAGAAATAGTTGCATTTTGACACCTTAAACTTTTTAATGTTGTATAGTTACTTCAGTACATCCTCTAAAATGCAATTAATTTTTTTGATATGACTAGTGATAGGAACTATCATATTTTGGAAGGAAAATTAAATTGAGAAAATAATGAAAATTTTATAGCTTAATTTTTGAAGTGGGACTTATTATTATGAACAAATCAAACAGGCAAATGGGAATAGATCAAGGTGTCACTCGTGTATTGGATTGTGCTGAAGGTGAAGTTCTCGTGGCACCAAATAGTCATTGAGTAGCCATATAAAAATATGCATTCATTTGCCAACATTTAGGAAAGTGGATTGCTTGGATCACTTTACAAAGCAATTCAACATTGTAAGAAGAATAAGAGAGAGAGAAAGAAATGCCCAACAATAAGCACAACTCAGGGAAAGGAAAAGATAAGCAATATTTAAAGAGTACGGGAACAGGGGCAGTATGGGCTGGGCACTTTCAGCAACTAGGATCAACTTCAACTCAGTTTTTCCATGGTAGTTGATAATGGTTTTCATGAGTTTGAGAGGGCAAAAGTTTATTGCAGGCATGTAACCAAGTTATGAAGCAACCTTTTGCTTCATTCCCCCTTGTTTTGCACAATTGCATATCCCGTTCAATGGATAAGACAGGAAAAACTTGAAGATCAGTTCCATATATGAACATTGAACTTCATTTATAATCTTTTGAATCATACGATCAGGTTGTACTATGGTTTCTCGAAGTTTCAATCTTGTTTGATTAGTTATGTTCTCCATATGATCACAACTAAGATGGGTGCTCTACATTTCTAAAAAAACTAATTGATACCCTTATGTAGGAAATTCGCCTTTAGTCATTGCACGCGGTGGGTTTTCAGGGCTGTTTCCTGAATCAAGTACGAGTGCCTACCAACTGGCAGGCCTTACTAGTGTACCCGATGTGGTCTTCTGGTGCGATGTGCAGCTGACTCGTGATGGAGCAGGCGTGTGCCTTCCAAATGTTAGGCTTGACAATGCTACTACTGTTCAGGAGAGATTCCCTAGCAGAGACAGGACCTACTCCGTCAATGGGGTCCCTACAACAGGATGGTTTAGCGTGGATTTTACTCTCCGAGACTTAACTAGCCTTCTCTGTAAGTTGAATTTTTATCTAACTGTAATTTGTAGATTGCCTTTTGTAGTTCTTAATATATGCAGGTTCATATGCAGTATACATTTGCATGTTGTAATCCATATCTCACGTGGGCATTATCTTGTATCATATAACCATCATGACAATTTCCTGTGCGCTTTGACATGGCATCATGGATCTCTGCATTAAGTAGTTACAGGTTGCATCTGCTATACGTTTTTTTCTCCCTGGGCAGCTAACCACTGGTTCAAGTTCTGTATTATCTAATTTGCATTTTATTTGTAATTCTTGTCGATATATTAAAAAAAGAACACTATTCTCTTTCCTATTTTGGTGCTGAAGGTTTTGATGAATATTAATATCTATATTTCCTTTTGGGCAAATTGCATAAATGGTCCCTGAAAAAATATTTGGGGAAAATAATTCGAATCTAAACGGTATAAGCCTATTGCATAACTCTCCTTCCCGTTTTCTTCGCTTTAAACATCCTGATATCATCCTGTGACGCTTGACGCACGCCATCTCGGATCTCCTCATTTTGATTAATAATTGATCCTAGATAGCAAAATTGCTCCATTTGTGGTATTTCTTGTGATCTCATCCCGTGCATTTATGTTTTGTCGGCAACCCTTTATCACTTTTATAGGGGACGAATTCTAGATGATTGTATTAAGACTTAAGAGATAAAGCTAGGCTAGTGCTAGAAACCTTCAGTAACTGCCTTATGCAAGCATTCAGTTATCCAACTAATTACTTTTTCGAGGAACTGGTTGACTTTTTCCGCAAAACATTTAAGGGATCCCTATAGAGACAGGCTTAGTGTGGTTTATTAAGTGAAAAAAAGTACCTGCTGGAGGGTTCTCAAATCCAATTAGCTTGTGAGAGATGTGGCCCCAAGATCCTTAGTTTTAAGTGGTTAGGCTTGTACTTCTCCATTTGGGTTCAATGTCGCAACACGCTCCCTCTCGAAGACTTGAGCGTAAGAAACCAACCGGCTTGTGAGAGGTGTGGCTCCAAAGTGTAATGTCACAACATCTTTAAGGTTTATTTATCCAGTTTTTGAGTGTGGTTTAATGTCGCAGTACCTCATTCTCCTTCTTCATGAACAAGATGAGACAACTATTTAAGATACTGAACTGTTCTTTTTGACTTGCTGAGTTTATATGTGATCATGTTTTCCATTTCTAAGTATTTATTTCTTACACTGGACAGTACTTCAGTCAGTCGTTTCTCGAACACCTGTTTTTGATGGCGGTTCCACAATCAACACTGTCCAGCAAGTGGCTGCGTTAAGACCACCAGGATTGTGGTTGAATATTCAGGTGATTATTTACTTTGTAAATTGTTGAAACCATGGTTTCTGAACAAGCTGTTCTTGGAATTATTATTTTGTGCTAAAAATGCGTTTGGATTTAAGTGAATTAATGCGACCTTAATCATTGCATCAAAACATACTTTCTTAGTCTACATGATTTCTCTGAAAGACACTGGTGTTGGTCCGTGTCAGTGTATGGAGTTAATACCTTCCTGAAGCTAAGAAAACTTGTTTGGTTTTCTCTTGACCAACTTTAATGTTCTCTAAACACTTTTGCAGCATGATGCATTTTTCAGCCAACACAACTTGAGTATGAGAAATTTTGTAATCTCTACATCCAGAAGTGTTATTGTTAACTATATATCGTCGCCGGAAGTGAACTTCCTGAGAAGTATTGTGACTAGATTCAGACCAAGTACGACGACCCTTGTTTTCCGGTTTCTAGGGCAGGACGAAGTTGAGCCTTCGACGAACCAAACTTATGGTTCACTGTTGAGGAATCTGACATTTATCAAGACATTTGCTTCTGGAATTCTAGTTCCCAAATCTTACATATGGCCCGTGGAAGATCTGTATCTGCAACCGCATACCTCTTTGGTTTCGGATGCTCACAGAGAGGATCTACAAGTTTTTGCTTCTGATTTTGCAAATGATGTTCCGCTGGCTTATAATTATAGTTTTGACCCTGTAACCGAGTACCTCTCTTTTGTGGACAACGGAAATTTCTCGGTGGATGGTGTGCTTTCTGACTACCCAATTACTCCATCAGAGGCTATAGGTATTTTAGACAATGCCATCACTTATCAAATTGAGTTCTCTCTCTATATTATCTTACCTGTGCAAAATTTGCAAAAGTATGTTTATATTATTTGTTGACAATCTTAATCTATCCAAGTCAATTTTTGCCTACATACTGAACATGGAATTGGATCTTAATTGGTTGAATAATATTTCTCAATCTTACCAACTCTGATTCATTAGCTTCAGAAAATCTGGAGTCACCACTTCAGTAATGTATTCTTCTCGATTATGCTAATTTTTTCCTCCTCCTCCAGATTGTCTCTCCCATATGGGAAAAAATCTTTCAGGACCAGGTATGCCAATATTTACATGAACTCTTCTTTGTTTCATGAAATGTCTTAGTAGTTTTGATGGCTGTTGATGATTAAACCAAATGTTTTTATTCACTATTTACTAACAATATATATGTACATGTCTTCTTTGTCTTTGCTTCAGCAAAGCCTCTGATAATCTCATTTGAAGGAGCAAGTGGGGACTACCCTGGTTGTACTGATTTGGCATACAATAATGCTATATCAGATGGTGCTGATGTTATTGACTGTCCCGTTCAGATGTCTAGTGATGGAGTACCTTTTTGCTTAGGTTCTATCAACCTCATTGAAAGAACGACGGTTGCCCAAACAAATTTCAGCGTCCTTACAATGATTATTCCTGAACTCCAACCCGGTAACGCGATTTTCGCTTTCAACCTAACGTGGGGACAGATTCAGAGTTTGACACGTAAGTTATCTCCTCGAATATTTTATATATAGAACAGGCATAATTTACTCCATTTTGTAACGTGCTGTGGAAATAGCTGGGAGAAGGGCTCAAAGAATTGAGAGTTGAGACATTAAACCCCATCGCACACCTCACATTTCCCAAAGAAAAAAAGGAACAAAGAAAAGAAAATAACACTAAGATGGGAAATGATCACATCTAAATCTGTGCATCTTGATGTTATTGTCTTGTCAGTTTTGCATCCTACGATCTTTAGAACCTTGATTGCTGCACTGAACCAACTAAGTTGTTGATTTCTGGCATTGTTCTTTTGTGAAATGAAAAACATTTGGCTTCAGGTGACTCTTTTAACTGTTCAATCTCTTGTCATCCTGATTTTGTTTGTGTTATATCCATTGTAGCTTCCATATCGAATATGTTCTCCAACGTGTCTTTGTACCGGAACCCGAGATTCAGAAATGCGGGACATCTTGTGAGTTTGTCTGAATTTTTGTCCTTGGCAAATAATGCAACTTCTATATCTGCTGTCTTGATCAACATTAAGGTAAGTTTATGTTGTTTTTAAACATTTTCTGCATTTTTGATGAATATGGGTTGTTTGTCAACCATTATGAACTCTGCACTGTCTGAGTGTTAGATGAGGGGAATTGATCATTCATCTAACACTCCAATGTAAAATTTTAGTTCGAAAGGGTATGGATGTGGGCTATACGGCATCTTAAATTCAGATTTTACATGTTATTAAAGGTATTGCAGTACTAAATCGGCCTTACCTGACAAATCTGAGAGAACCTTCCAACAAAGTGGAAGGTTTTTTTTTTAGTGAACCTTCCAACAAAGCATAAGTTTTTTTTTATTACATCATTGGGAATATAAGTGGAAACTTAAAGTTCTCAAACAAGCATGATGCTGTTGGCAAAACATTCTTTCATGTCTGTTGACATAAAAAAACATAAATTGTTCATTGTAAACTTCAACCTTGACTGTCTGGTTTATGTATTTATTTATTGAGATGCATATATGTATACTATTATATATTTATTTCCTTATAACTCCGAGCCAAAAAATAAAATAAGTGTTTTGAGTTCTTTTTTTCCTTTCGTTTTTTGTAGCAAATGAGGAAAGCGAACTCATGCAATATTAGTGGAGTATGTACATAACTACCCTTAGTGGTGTCATTATATGATTGAAAGTGATGAAAAATGTTTAGTAACAAAGATGAAGTTTGGAGTTGTCAGGACCTTGGTAGTTTCTATGACTATGCCCTCCCCTTTCACCCATTCCTTCTTATATATAAGGTGCATTATTATTTTCAAAAGTGTAGCCGTAGACTAAAGTATCTTCTGGTTGCACACTTGAGATCCTGCTTCGTCATCCCTCTCCCGTAGTACTGTCCAATGCTATCAACTTCTTGTCCATATTTCATGATTGATTTAATTCTAGTGAACATAAATAGGTTCTGGCTGATGCAGAGTTGCTCTTTCCGAGCTTCAGAATAGTTATGAATTGTTGCTAGTATTTTGTAGCATCAAACATCATTGGTCTTGGCCATGTAAAGGACAATACTTTGTTATCTGCTTTACAGAATGCGGTCTACCTGGCAGAAAATCAAGGCTTAAGTGTAACCGATGCGGTCATTGATGCTGTAAGTAACTCCGTTTACAGTAATCAGACAACAAAGAAAACAATGATCCAGTCTCCAAGTAGTGCGGTTCTGAAAAAATTCAAGGAAACAAGCAACATATATGAGCTCGTATATGAGGTTAATGAAAATATCCGTGACGCTGAAAATGCAACGATTGTGGACATCACAAGTTTTGCCACTGCTGTCACCATAGGCAAGCAATCTGTATTCCCACGAACTGACGGATTCCTCCTTGGTGCTACCGATGTTGTGCAAAAACTTCAGGCATTTAATCTCTCCGTGTATGGACAATTGTTCACCAACGAGTTCATATCTCAAGCATGGGACTTCTTCTCAGATCCCTATGTGGAGCTTAATTCCTTCTTTTCAGGAGCAGGTATCGACGGTGTCATTACCGACTTCCCTGCAACAGCTGCCAAATACAGAAGTAAGTGTTGTCAATGTTCAAAAATTTGCAATGCAACGTATGCAGATGTTCTTCCTCCTAGTTTTTGTGGTTTTTATTTATTGATTACTTTCGGCTTGTTCTGTGGGTCACAGGGAACAGCTGTTTAGGTTTACCGGCAAATGACACGCCAGCATACATGAGCGCAGTTCCGCCAGGCGGTCTATTAGCACTGATGGTTAGTCCACCACCAGCTGAAGCTCCTTACCCGGTCTTGACCGAAGAAGATGTGGCTCAGTCACCTTTGAGTCCTGCGAGACGCCCTACAGATACCAACGGGTCTACAGCGGGAGCACCAATATCTCCTCCTAGCGGTCAGCCAAAAGCAGTTGTAGGGATTCTGTTCTCTTATCTGGCCATTCTTCTTGCAACCCTTTGGATGTTCTGAAACGACGAACGAAACGATCGCTTGTGTGATCCTTTTGAATCTTTTGGTTTCTCCATCTCATGGGTCAAAGTTTTTGGATATATTGGAGCTCTCTAGGCTGTTAACACATGATTTTTCCCATGCGGGTGCAAGTGACAAATCAGATTCTTCTTTCCTCTTCTTGCCTGTAGTGTAGGTATTGTTTATTCCTCCTCCTATGTAATTTGAAAACACGATGGTTGCATTCTTCTTGTTATTCTTATTGAAAAGTCAACTTGAATTTTTTAAATTAATTTTTATTGAAAAAAAATTCAGGCTTTAAGTTTTAATAATGTTTTAATCATTTAAGGTATAATAGGTAAAACCTTTTTTTACTATAAAATAAGATAGGAAATATTAATTTTTAAGATGTGAGAAAGAAAATGAATATGATATTTTGAAATTATGTATATAGAGGTATATTTTAAAAGAGAAAATTAATATTACAAACTTCCCTTAGGCTTGGTTCAGGAAGGTGAGATGGAGTAATTTTTGGTGATATGATATAAGGTTTTGTAATGATTAAAGTGAAAAAGTAAGAGAGATAGAAAGAAAATGATGGGACCCATCAAAAATTAAAAATCAAATATCATATCACATTGTCTTCGTCAACCAAACCTCGGTAAAAGAACACTTTTGACTCGATCACTCATTGCGGGTGAATGTTTGTGTCTCTCGTCTCGTGTAACCGTCATGCTTTTGTCTCTCTGGCGTCATTTTACTCTTTCATCACCGAGGTTCCCTATCATCACTTATACTTTCATTATTAGTCCCTAGCAGTAGCATATTTTCATTACAAGCCATTGACCTAATTACCACGCTAAAATAACATGCAGTTTCTGCCTCGCATTGACAACGTTAATACTCGTCCATTAACTTGTCACATCCTCAAGCCGTACACACACATATATATTAACATAATATTAAATTAAAAAGAGGACATAATAGAAGCAAATCTCTCGATCATACCTCATCCATTACAAAAATATATACCCACTATAAAATATTGAGCAAAAAATAATTAATTAAATATTTTTTTTTTTTGAAAACAAAGAGTGTAAATAATTTAGAAAAATATTAATTTAATTAAATAATTTTAAATTATATTTATATAAAAAAATATTACAAACACATAAAAATTAAAAGTTATTAATTTTAGTGAAAAAGTGTATGAAAAATTAGGTAGGGTTGCGTATTATGGTTGAACGACAATGTATGAAAATTATTTCTGTAATGTTATATATGGTGATAGAGAATGTACGAAGAGTATTGGGGGGATGAAAGTTGTGTGTGGTAAGAGAGAATATATATAAATTGTGTATGAATCATTCAATCTGTTACTATTCCTAATATAAATACCGATGAATATGATATTCAACTTTAATTTATACAATTATATAACCTTTATGTGCACTACTAATTATGTTATGTGCATATTTTATAACGTTTATGTGCATTAAAGTACTCCATCCGGTTCAAAATAGTTGATTTTTAAGGTTTTAATTAATTCACAAACTAAGAAAAACATTTATTATGTATTATATTTCTATTTTTACCCCTCTCTAACATAAAAGTTCTTTATTAGAAAGGAGAACTTATGTTGGAGTAATAGAGCATGGAAGTTGAAGAGTTTTGAGGCAAAAGGGTAATTTAGGAATATTGCAGAAAAATTACCTTAAACATCAACTATTTTGAAACAAAATTTTATTCCCAAGAGATCAACTATTTTGAATCGGAGGGAGTACTTCGTAAGCAAGAGTGCCTTGTCCATTACCATTAATGATTTGACCATTCAAAGAACATAGTAATTAATTGCATTTTATGTCAGTAATTATAAAATTTCTAGTGAAAAGCAATTTCAAAGCTTCAATCCCCGGTTGACACCACTCTTACGGTATGATTAGGTAAGAGATGATCTGGAAGGTGGACCCTCAATTCAGTTGTGGGCTAATCAATGAATACATGAGCCATATATCTTCTTGATTTTGATTTATTATTGTAGTAGTAGTACTCTGTACTAGATTAAAATCTGCATTGAATTCTACCGTACGTACGAGCCCGGCCAATGATTGAGACTCTTTCGAAAGGCTCAGCAAGCACATGACACGTGTACCAACATTCTACTCATGCAAATGCAAAGCTCTTTTACCGACCGTAAGACTGAGGGAGGCCTCGATCTCCACCAGATATTGGACGTGATTTTACGCAGTGTATTTATTATTCACTTAATTACAAATAAAGCCCAAATCTTGGTGCTTTACAAATTAAGGAGTACAATTTAATTTAGATTATGTTCTTAATTGGGTTTCAAGGGATGTTAAAGACTTTAACGACGACGTACATTTCGTACTTGGATTCTGTCTTAAAAAGATTGTCGAATTATATGCAGATTTCTCTGTCTCGTAGATTTAGCATACAACATCCAACTAAATGGCTGGCTCATTGCATAGCTCGTACCTCTGAATCAATCAGAGAGTGATCTGGTTGTTGTCCCTTTTTTATTTGTGATATTGTAACACAATTGGACATTACAAAATAAAACTTTATTATTTAAACAAAAATAAAAAGGCAAAAATGATAAAAGTAAAAATTGAAAAATAGAACTATTAGTAATTATTTTCTTTCTAGGCGAAGAGATATTCATAACTATATTAAAACATGTTACTCCTTTTGGTTCATAATAATAATTTTTTTAGCAAAACAAGATTATGTCAAAATAATTATCACTTTAAATTTTTTTAGGTATTTTTAATTTTTATTTTTTCTAAAGTGTCCTACTATTCTCCCAACTACCTATAAATATTAATTACATTTGTCTTTTTTACTACTAATAAAAATCGATTATTTAATAAGAATAAATTGATAAATATATATATTATTTTTTAATATGCGTACACAAATCTCAAAAAACTACTATTGTAAATCGGAGAAAGTAGCAAATTTTAATACGAAAACATAATTACACCTTTTAAATCAACTTTACAAATTTAGTGTTCTAATACAAAAGGAGCGATCGATCGAGTTCACGGGGTGGGACATTTTAGTTGGAGGACGAAACATTACGTGAGGTTTGGAGGGAGCGCTCTCAAAATTTTTTCTGGGATATTACTAAGCTTATTTTTTTTAATAATTTATACACATATTAAATAATTTAAAATAAAAAAAATGATATTTTGATCACATATGTAATAAATGGTACAAAATTTGATTAAAGGGGGCAAAATGAAAAAAAAAAAAAAAAAAAAAAAAAAAACATCTTCCAACTCCATCAATCTCTTATTAGTTTCGCCCTGGATCGAGTGCATATTAAATCAATGTAATTGTCAATATTGAAAAATCGGTCGTCTCAATTTAGGTTCGGGTCAACAGGTCGATTTTGGTAATATTATGTGATAGTTTGTAATAATTAAAATAAAAAAAATGTAAAGAGATAAAAAAAAATAATAAAACTCATAAAATATTAAAAATTATATCATATTAATTTGATAATCCAAACCTTAGTAATTTATTTGATCGCAGGACTGAGGATGGATCACAATCATGAAAATATGTTACGTGCGGATCTCTGGATTTATCCTTAAGTAATTATACACATCATCAATTAACAAAATGCATGATCTAATTCTCAGTAATTACGTACCATAGCTAAAAATAGAAAAGACTTTGACAATTAAGCGAAATATGATCAAGTGCCAACATGGTAGGATAATTTTGTTGATTTTTAATAGTATTTTGTTGGACTCGTGCATGCATCAAATAAGTGCAATTAAAAGTGTATACAAATTTTGTTGATTTCATTTTTCCCTGTGATACCATCCATCAAAGATTTAGGAATAATGTTGTATATATTGTATTCATATATATATATTTTTTTTTTTAAAAAAAATAGATGATCTTTTAACAACAAAAAAATTGTTACAAAATAATTGTCATTTTAGTATTTTTAGACCTTTTTACCCATGTTTCTTAAAATTGTACTTCTATTTAATAAGAATAAATTTGCTATTATATATTATTTTATAATATTTATACACAAGTTTAAAAGCTCATCTATTATGGAACGGAGAGAGTCTATGTCAACAAGAAATTTTTGCCTATTTTTAATGCACGAGCAATTTTATAGCCACAAAAGAGTTATAAACAGCAGTGCATAAAAAGATTACGTGAAAACTTTTATTCGTGCAATTTTTTTTAGCGATGGGGTCACAAATTTTTTGATCAAATCATATTAAGCTAACAAAACTTTTGTACACTTTTTATATGAATTTTTTATGGCTTTAAAAATATTTTTAATGTACTAATAATATTTAATTATTGGTTAAATCAAATTAATTTTCATAGGAGTACCAAAAGAAATAATTTAATTTGACCAATAAGGTTCCTTCCCCACATAAACAAAGGCTTTCTATTTTGACTTCTGTGATGCACATCTTATAATTCACCTCTTCCCCGTTAGTTCAATACAGGATCGATCGGGGAGTCCCGAGGTCGGAGTCTCAACTTATTTTTTGTAAAACAAGGGCCACAAATGAAGAGACAAATGCATCACCCAAACGCTATGCTGACGTGTGATGACTTTAGAAAACAAAAGGGCCAGTACCCCAAATCTGAAGGACTGAATGGAAAACTTTCCTGTGGGCCCTCCAGATTGCCACCTCCCTTTGACCTTCCTTGATTAAACCAAAACGAAACATGTTTCGTTTGCGTCTCCTTCTCTTTTGATCACTTATAAATACATGGGGCAAAATTTTTATGTTTCTTCACACAGTACAAGTTTGAAAAACACACAGAAGATCGATTACAAAAATCAAATGTCGAATGTTGTTAGTGATGCTCGACTTGTGGTGAAAAAGATTCTTGCCAGACCTCAACAGGAAGGAGTTGGAGCCATTGTCCGAAGAAGTATAGGAAGGTACTCCCATAGATGAACAAATTCTCACTCACTACACACAGTTCCATGCGTTTAATTTGTGTGTAATTGTCTTAATGTGATGTTTAGCTGAATTGGGTATTTGGTTTTTCATCAGATTTGAGCTCAAATACTTTGATCCTTTCCTAATTTTGGATGAATTTTCAGGTGAGTGCTTATCTCTCTGTTTAATTTAATTGATCTTAATTTCATCTTGCCAGAATTAATGTAATCTCTCTTTATTCAGTTGGTAATCTGGATTTTCTTATGTATATGTATCTGGATTTACAGTAACTGCTCCAGCTGGATTCCCTGATCATCCACACAGAGGTAAAAAAAAAAAGAATAAATCATCTTTGTGCTCAGTTGGTAATTTACTTTCAGAATTCATTTTGGAGATTAATTGATGATATAATTGGGTTATGCTCATCAGCTTATTTATGTTCTTTTTGCAGGATTTGAAACAGTCACATATATGTTGCAGGTAACCCTTTCGGTGTTCTGCCTTTTTTTTTTCCCCCCCCCTTCAAAAGGGATTAATTGTAAGTGGTTCTCACTTATCCTCGAAGTGACTCGAACGAGGGCGTCTTACCGCTAGACATGCATACAATTTTTGTCCACGTAGTATTAGAATCATGTAACGAATTTAAACTACAAAACGAGAACGTCGTACAGAACAAAACACGCTTCTTTCTTTAAACTGGGTTTTTTGTAGTTTAGAAAGAAAGTTGTGGTTGTCAGTGTTAAGAACCAATATTCACTATGTATGTGTATAAGTGCATTGGTGTTCTTCCTAGATCTTTTGGTAAAAGTGTTAACAACAAGGTCATTGACATGTTGGGACTATGTCTCTATTCATTTAAGCAAGTTAATAAGGTACTTCATTTCTGTTCTGCTTCCTTATTTTTTTAGGATTAAACTGTGTTCATTAATCAACAAAAAATTGCTCTTTTACAACACTAATTGCCACTACAAAAAATATATATATATATATATATAAAACATATATATAGATGGGATGGAGCAATATGATTATTGATAATTAATGATTAATTAGAATGCACAATAGATTGAAGGGAAAGTGGTTGGTTGGAGTGATTTAGGGAGCTGTAACACATGAAGACTTTGAGGGGCACAAAGGGACCATAGGAGCTGGTGACTTGCAGTGGATGACTGCTGGAAGAGGAATTGTGCACTCAGAAATGCCTGCTGCTCATGGAACTCAAAAGGGCTTGCAATTATGGATCAACCTCTCCTCCAAATATAAAATGTAAGCCATTTTATAACCTCTCATCCCTCCCCATTACTTCTTGTTCTCCACTTCCTTAATTCACCATCATATACTCAACTATATACATATCATAATAATTCTAAAGTCAATGCATTTTACATTATTTTCACTAAAAAGGTGCACCTAACCAACAATCTCAAATGCAACACTTTTGAGTTTGACTATTTTTTTTCCTTTCCTTTTTCAATCCTATTCTTTACTAAATGTGAAGCTCTGGTACCATGTGAAGTAATCAACTCATTGAAAAATTTAAATTGTTGTAGAGAGGGACTTTAGCGTATGGTACAATATTATATATGCTTACACGGAAATTGAATCTGATCATGTCTCGTTTGGTTGATGACTTTATAAGGGTTGAGCCAGGATACCAAGAGATAATGAGCAAGGACATCGCGGAGGCTACTAAAGACGGGGTTAGGGTAAGAGTGATAGCCGGCGAGGCATTGGGTACCAAGTCAGCAGTATACACGAGAACGCCCACAATGTATTTGGATTTCACTCTCAAACCAGGAACTCACCTCGAGCAACCAATACCCGTATCGTGGAATGCATTTGTCTATGTGTTGGAAGGAGAGGGTGTGTTTGGTAACTCGAAATCGTCTTCCGTAACGGCACACCACATACTGCTTCTAGGCTCTGGGGATGGAGTTGAGGCATGGAACAAGTCTTCGGGAAAATTGTTGAGGTTCATTGTAGTTGGAGGGGAGCCACTAGGTGAGCCTGTGGTGCAATGGGGGCCCTTTGTGATGAACACTCAAGAAGAGATTGACCAAACAATTCTTGATTATGAGAGTTTTAGTAATGGATTTGAGAAAGCAAGGCATTGGAGATCTGAAGGTGTGGTTGACCTTGATCGATGTTGACTTTGTAATCATTTATAGTTCATTTTCAAAAGTTTTGAGTGGGAAATAAGAATGAATGGCCTGTTTATCTTTATTGGGCATAATAGTAAATAAACAATAATCAAATAATGCAAGGATAAATATAAAATTATACTGCTCCATCTAGAAAAGAGGTGAGCAGTTATTTTCAAAACTTTCACGTTACAGCTTTATATTTAAAATTTTAGTTCATTTGTACTGTTGATAAAGAGAGCGACTATTTACAAAACACAAGTGCTAAATATAATACACATTATTTTTCCAGCTTTACATTATTCAATTTTCCTGTTCGTCTTTTATTACTAATTGGGTTGTAAATGCGGAACCCGACTATGCAATCTGGCCTAGAGGCCCCAAGACGATGCCCTCTAAAGCAACCAAATTCAAATTGTCGGATAAATTATTCTCCGTTAATATTGCACACGAGGGAAGTTTATTATTATTATTATAATTGGAGAACATGGATGAATCCCAGAATAAGTAATGAGCTTTACTGCAAACTGGTCATGCTGCTGCTGCCTATCTAATTTTTAGATCTTGTTTTTGCGTTTTGAAATCGATCTCTGTATTTTTAGGTAGTTCTACTAATGTATCTAAAATAGAGGTGCCAGCGAAATCAGGATTTGATCAAGCCCGTGAAGGAATTAAACCCTACCTCAACAATTTTGATGATGATGAATTAAACCTAGTCGGATCTGATCTTGATCAACAATTTTTTTTTTTTGTTAAAAGGGTCTTTTTAATTAAAAAAATTTGACCACAAAAATTTGTACATTGAACTAAGCACTTGTGTGTTTTACAAATATTCACTCTCTTCTTAAATTACATTGAAGTTTTAAACGCTATTTAAAAATAAGAGTACTATATTTTGGGAATAAGCAAATAATAAGAATTCAAATTTTCTGTCTCAAATGATATCTCGTTTTTTATTACATAGTTTTTAAAAATGACGCATATTATTTAGAATTTAAAGTTTAAAAACTAGGGTCAGAATTTAAATAATTAGTAATCGTGAAAATAATAAATTAATTTTGCCTTCAACTAACTATGTATACAAAAACTATAAAGTATTAGTTAAATTTAAAATTTATTTATATATTTAATTATAATAACGATTAATTTGTAGTAATTTTTTTGGAAATTTTGGTAAATTGGATAATAAGATATAAATTAAAAGATTAAATTGATAAAAAAATTGAAATTGAAGGACTGTTGTGTTCTTGTGCCTGATTTTCACTCATGATTTTTGATTTCTGATTTTTCTCTCTCATTGGTCCCACACTTTTTCTCTCTATCTCTCTCTCTCTTACTTTTTACTATAATC
>JAOWAN010000003.1:1766156-1776687 GCA_028566635.1 Lobelia cardinalis | reverse complement strand
ATGCAATAAAATTCAAACCTTAGGGCCTAAACTGCAATATCTGGAACCTGGGGGCTTGTTTAACAATTTTACGGAAATTTTAGGGCCTAAAATGCGATTAACCCTTTTTAGAATAAGGGATCAATGTCAAGGAACTTAATTCTTAAATGGTGTAATTAAGAGGCTTTATAGGTTGTATGCTTAGTGTAAAGCTCTAAGCTTAGAGTTAGACGAATCATGTTTGATGCATTCATCAGAGTCCTGATCCCTGATATTTGGGGTTGAATATTTTTTCAATCAAGAAATGAGAGTTTGCGAGTTTCCACTTTCCATGAACTAGATGATCTTTTTAATTATTTAATAACCTTTTTTTTGTGGCTTACATTCTTTATTCTGGTTCCAAGCTTAGTTTATTAACTGGGAATCCCAGCACTTTCCACGAAAGTGAGTTGTGGCTTTGCGCACAATTGGCTATTTGTAATCAGGGCTTTCAATGAACCATTTGCCCTTAAAATTGGATAAGAGTAAAATAGCTTCAAAAACTGGAGCTTGATGTGAGTTTCGCCGAAATTGATCTAAACCTTTCTACAATACACCTCAATAGTAGTTTTTTGAAATTTCACCAGAATCACTACAGGAATATATTCTTGTAAATAGGTTTAAAGTTTTTCTATGTTTTCACTGGTGTGTGTCATAACAGTTAGCCTAGTGAGTGAGTGTAACTAGTTGCCTGTAAATAGACGGAGCTATAGCATAGTTGCATTCAAATTTTGATAACTTGAGTCGTCTTCAATTGGAACATCTGATTTCATTGAGCTGTATGGTTCTGTAAGTTTTGCCAAGTAAAAAGCGTTTGAGTTACTCTTACCTCATGAACCAACTTGTATGATATCTAGAAAGCAGCATGATAGAAGCACTGCACATCTTCTTTCTGTTTCACGCATATCTTTTAATTCTTACTGGAGCTATCTTTTTTCTATTCTGTCTTTATATTACTGACAGGAAACTCTCTCATGATAGTGGGTTGAGGAGCCGACACTTCTGGTGACACGCTTCGAGTATGCAAACCTTTTTCACACCGTTACAGATTGGTACAGTGCATATGTGGCTTCTAGAGTTACTGGCTTGCCCAATAGACCTCATTTGGTTTTTGTAGATGGACATTGCATGGTATGCTCCTCAACAATCTGTTCTTGTTTATCTTTATCAGTTCACTATATATAAGGTTTTGATCCCCAAGTTTGGTCATAAGTGATAATATGGTGATCACTGTTGTGTGGTTTATTTGATTTATTTTTAAGTAACGGGAGTAGAACAAAAATGTTTTCTCTGGCCCTTTGGGAGTTGGGAGAGGAAATTTAAAATGTAGGGTAACTGTGGAAATCTATCTGATCGCTTAAAGAAAGTTGATGTAGGCTCTTTGGAAGTGTGTTTATATATGTTTCGCATAGCTGTTCCACGGGCCGAAAGTGTTGTGAGTACTTGATTATTGTATAAAAGTTTCTAATGGCATGCCATTTCTTGCATCCATATGCCTCCTTATTTAAAGAAAATGAGTAGTCACAAGTATCGGTACAATACCTTATTAGTACTCCCTCATCTCAAAACGAGGGTATTTTTTTACTGTATTTGGTCAGATTGTTTAAGTTTTGACGAAATAATTATAAACATTTGTTACGGATTTATATAATTTTCTTCTAAGGGCACTAGTCAAACATCTAAAAATGAAAATATTTTGTATTAAAAATCAACAAAAGTGTAATCAATTATATGCTTTAATGCTGAGTTGTTAGTTTTCAATGCACAATATTTCCATTTATAGATGCTTAACTAGTGCCATTAAGGCACTTGTTAGCATGACGCTTATTACAATAATTGAAATTTTAGAATCTAAAGCATACTAAATATATGCTAAATAATACTTCCTGAGTTCCAAAATTAAGTGTCCCTTATTCCTTTTTGGATGTTCGAAAATAAGTGTCCTCTATGGAATCTTTCCTCTTTTGGATACCCAAATTTGAATTGTAGCCACAAATCCTTTTTGGTGTCACATTCAAACCCTTTCAAACCACACATCCATAAAGTCAATTTTTTTCCCAAATCTATGTGCAAGTCAATTGGGTCACTTATTTTGGAATGGAGGGAGTAGTAACTTGATAATGTCTCTGGAAAATGGACATTCATTTTTGGGATGGAGAGAGTCGAATAGAATTTGGGAATTTTAAAGAGTGGGGGATGTTTGAGTGATTTCTCAAGGTGCGGCTGAAACATCTGCTCATTTTCTATTTGTTTTGCTTTACCTCTCTATGTTGCCCTTGTATTCGTTGAGAGAAAGTAGAGAACGTTAGTCAGACTTGAAATATGACCAACCTGACGGGATGTTGCATTCATAATTCTTGCTGAAGCATGAGTGAAATTTCAGTTCTCTCTCCCTCTGTGTGTGTGTGTGCGTGTGTGGCCTGTTTGCCTTGGTTACTTGTAGATACAGCACATGGGACTCATCTAATATGAGCATCTTTAAATATATGTAACAACTTGATTTTTTCTGCTTTTCCAAGTTAAGATATTTACTTTAAGGTGCATGTTGGAAGGTTTACTGTGGGATCATTGCAGATGGATAAGACAAAGTCTATACTGCAAAAAACTCACTGTACTTGATTGTTCTATGTTTGCCAAAATTTCCAGGCACCATTAGAAGAAACATGGAATGCCTTGTTTTCAAGCCTGAAATATGCTAAAAATTTCAGTGGTCCAGTTTGTTTTCGCCATGCTATCCTCTCTCCCTTGGGATATGAAACTGCTCTTTTCAAGGGATTGACTGAAAAAATTGATTGTCTCGGAGCTCCTGCTCATGATTTGTGGCAGAAACCCGATGATCAGAAAACAGCCCGAATATCTGAGTTTGGTGAGATGATAAGAGCTGCTTTCGGGTTTCCAGTGGATAGACACCGAATTCCAAAGTCAGTCTCAGTTCAAAATGTCCTATTTGTCCGACGGGAGGACTATTTAGCTCATCCCCGCCATGGTGGCCATGTCCAGTCAAGACTGAGCAATGAAGAGCAAGTTTTTAATGCTTTGAAAACCTGGGCTTCAAGTCACCCGGAATGCAAAATTAACTTGATCAATGGAATCTTTGCACATATGCCAATGAAAGAGCAAGTTCGAGCAATTCAAGATGCGTCAGTTATCATTGGGGCTCACGGGGCAGGTCTAACGCACATAGTCTCAGCAACACCAAAAACGGTAATACTAGAGATCATTAGTAGTGAATACAGGCGGCCACATTTTCAACTTATTGCCCTCTGGAAAGGGTTGGAGTATCATGCCATAAATCTGGATGGATCGTATGCTTCTCCACCGGTGGTTATTGAAAAGCTCAGTAGCATCTTGAAAGGTCTTGGATCAGTTGGATGCTGATAATCTGATGGTTTGCATGGTGTAGCTTTACTCTTTTGTCCTTTGGGTTTTGGGGCATGAGAATGTGCCCACTACTCCACTTGACTGACCGTAGATCCTGTGGATATACATTCAAGTTGCTCGTAGATCCTGTGGATATTCATTCAAGTTGCTCTGACGTGGTTGGCGTTTCCAGCATGCTACATGATTTATGATTTGCCAAAATGGCATATGGGCAATTAGATGGAAATTTTGCAGTTAAGTCGCGGAGGATCACCCAAAAGAAGAGATGAACTCTTGTTGCCACTTTAGTGCAGAGGATTAGAAGAAGCCGGAGATGGACAGCGGCACATGTACTTGTTGACAATACGAATGTTCTTTAGTCTTGGTTAGTTTACACGGGGTGATGCATATGGGATCTTGTTCTTTTGATTTGACCTGGATTTGATTCTTTTTTTCAGTATTGCTTACAGTTTCAGGCAAAACGAAAACATGGAAGTTTTAAATTGGAAAGTTGCTTTTGTTTATTCTAGTTCATCTCCCATGGAGGAACGATCGTGCTTAATGTTTTTAATTTTTTTATTATTAAAAGTTTATAGTTAATTTTTTTTTTTTAAGTGTATTAAAATCATGCTTCCTCAAAATGTTAAAACTTCAACATTAGGAGCCTCCATTCCGTCCATTTAGGAATGACGAAGGAGGCAAATTTTGAAATGTGTCTTTGTTGATCAGAAATTTTGGCTTACCCACTGATTTCACTTACATAAGGTTCAAATTTTAAAGGTTTTTCACAAAATTTGAACCCCCATCATACAAATCACCAGTATAACAGATACTACACAATCCAAGCTTCTACCAGTTAACATATGCCTCTGGGCAAAAAATCATGCTTCTTCGATCCTTAGAGATGTAAGCTATCCTATGAAATATGAATCCCATTTTTGATTGACTCCAGTCAAGAAGAGGTATGTATAGTACATACATTTCTGCTTAGGAAAGGATTGATTTTTTCAAACTTATGAACCGTAATTATGTCAAATCAACATGAATAATTTTGGATATAGGTGATGTCAGATATGACATAGTAAAAAAAATTAATCACGTAATTATCCGTATTCACCCATGTTAGACCACCCTGTGCATTATAAAATCTAGCAGACAAAATAAAATTATTAAACCAGAAAGCACCGTATTTTTAGTTTACAGTATAAATCAATAATTATCATGCCGTATTTAACAAACCGACCTTAGCTCAGTTGGTAGAGCGGAGGACTGTAGTGGGAAGAATAAACCTGTCAGGCATCCTTAGGTCGCTGGTTCGAATCCGGCAGGTCGGATATTTTGTTTTATTTTCGGCTGCTCTCTCTCTATCAGTGTGTCTCTTCTCTGTTTTGGACTTTTAGGAATAGTGGATTAGTTGATGAATATCTGTAGTATGTACATTGTACGGTAGTGGCAGAAAGGACCAAAAAAAAGGAAAAAAAATTATCGAAGCAGGGTCAGGTAGTAGTCGTCGTTGATGGCAATATTGTTGCTGTTTTTGATCTCTCCTAGGTTCTCTCTTACTAAAGAGAGAATCACCAGGGATCACATTGTATATATTGTTGGACAGATAAGGAAGAAAAAGAAGCTGTGTCTGAAATAACCAGTACCTGTCAATTGTTATGACGTTGAAGGCGGTATGCCTCCCCGTCCTGGGGAAGAGGGTAAAGCCGAAACCACGAAGCCCTGTAGACTTGGTTCAACAAACTCGCGCTCTTCTTCTTTCCCTCGATTCCAGTTCCAACACGAATCGTGCTCGCCCAACCAAACGAGCCGACAAGGTTTGCATTTGAAACTTCATTCCCCTACCAAATTGTGACAACAGTCTCTATATATGTAGTACTAGTATTCACTGAATTGGTAGTTTCGATCAGTATGTCCGTTTTTTGTTTGTAAGATTTCATACGCAAGATTGTTTTATATTTGGCAGAGTACAGAGCTAAGCAAACTGATTAGGGAGCTAAAGGTTGTTCTTTATGGTGATAGCGAGACTGAGCCTTCCGAGGAAGCTTGTGCGCAGTTGACTCGGGAGTTTTTCAGAGAGGACACACTCCGCATCCTCATTGTTTTTCTTCCGAAATTGAATCTAGAGGTGATCAGGGGATACCATCAAAATAAAAATTCTCTTGTTTGTGCCTTGACTGTTTGGTTTGTTGCTAAATCGCAAAAGAGATCATTTCCTATATTATAGGCCCGTAAAGATGCCACCCAAGTTGTTGCGAATCTGCAAAGGCAACCAGTGGGATCACGTCCCCACGCTGCTAAATATTTGGAAGCCAATCTGGATCTTATGGATCATCTGCTATCAGGGTAAGCTGCTGCTGCTGCTGCTGCAGGTGGTTGGCTGTTTTCAACAGTATTTTTGTCAGTGTTGGATTATTACATGCAAACCTGGTTCTTACAACTTATGTTTCTTCAAGGTACGAGGATTCCAACATTGCTCTGCACTATGGTGGAATGTTAAGAGAGTGCATTCGCCATCAAACTGTAGCCCAGTGAGCATTTCAATCGAGTTTGATCAAAGTTCTCTTGTTATTCGTTTTCAGTTACATTTGGTTTCGTTAATTTTTTCTTGTTTGTTTTCGGCAGATATATTTTGAATACATCACACATGAAGAAAATGTTTCACTACATACAGTTTCCAAACTTTGATGTTGCTGCAGATGCGACAGAGACGTTTAAGGTTATTCTTCATTCTGTTATATCAATCAACTCCCCTCTCTGCCCTCCCCTTCCCCCGGATTATGCGACAGAGATGAAACTAGTACTAATAAGGGCATCTGCTGCACTAAATTGCACCAGTGGCTGTTTCGTTTTCTACGCAACTACACAAAAAAGATCCTCGCTAACAATTAGCGAAATGACCTTTTTGATTTGCGAATGTTAGTATCTTTTACATGAACAATGAAATCCTTATAAAAAAAAATAATAACTCGTAACTTTATGTAGCATTATTCAGAATTTGGTTTCATTGAGCAAATAAATTTATAAAAATCTTTTTCATTGCCTTCATATATGTTAGAAATTAAGCAGCTGCTTGTTGCATTCTTATGAATTTTCATGATTCATGACAGGAGCTTTTAACCAGACACAAGTCTACAGTCTCAGAATTTCTATGGACTAACTATTATTGGGTGCATTTCCTCTCTCTCTCTCTCTCTCTCTCTCTCTCTCTCTCTCTCTCTCTCTCTCTCTCTCTCTCTCTCTCTCTCTCTCTCTCTGTTTCTTTTTGATTTTATGTATTGATTATTCTCCACAATATGATTCAGTTGTATGTCTTTATGCTAGTTTTTTCCTGAGTTCAACCTAAAGCTACTGGAATCTACAAACTATATCACCAGAAGACAAGCCATCAAGGTAGGAAATGTCTTGTGCTTAAATTTGTTTTATTTTTAAGCAAATGCAATTTCGTTTTTGTTCATCAGCAAATGCTCACTGTGCATCGAATGCGATCCACTCCAATATGTTCTGTTATAATATGTGCGCAAAATTCACCGTCAGAATCTGACAAATTTGATGCATGCAACTGAAACACGTAGTAGCATTTCATCGTTTTTCTTTTGACTGGCGACAACTGATTTTTCAGCTGTTGGGATGCATATTGCTTGATCGTGCAAATTTCAATGTGATGATGCGTTATGTTAGCTCCAAGGATAACTTGATGATCCTGATGAATCTTTTGAGGGTATGATGTAATTTTTATATTTAATTTCTCCAGCCATTTTTGTAATCCATTTCTTCTCTGAGATTATGTTTCTTGTTCAAACAATGACCTAGGCTTTGGTTTGTCACAGGAGTCGAGCAAGAACATTCAGACAGATGCCTTTCATGTGTTCAAGGTTCTTCGTAAATTATATTACCATAATTTTTCTTTTTTTTCTTCTCTTCCGATTGGTTACATTTATTCTCTCAACAATGGCAGCTATTTGTAGCGAATGAAAATAAACCCCCTGATATTGTCAGCATCCTCGTTACCAATCGAAGCAAGCTTCTACGCCTGTTTGCAGGATTCGAGAATGATTCAGGTGGTTACACTCTTCTACTGTCAGGCATTCATTCTAAGCTAAGCTTTCAGGAATTCACAATTTTGCATATCATATTTCAGTTCTGAATTCTGCTGTTTCTTTCATAGAGGATGAACAGTTGGAGGCTGACAAGGATCAGGTGGTTAAAGCTATTACTGAACTGGAACCTAAAGCCTGAAAAAAAAAGCTCAGCAGCTTCACCAGCAAGGGGAGAACTGTGCTCTGGATAGTATAGATAGACTTGCGGTCTGAATGAGAATTTCTGTAGAACAGCTTGGCGACCCCAATGAATTTACTGTACAAAAATGGCCGAAAGTTTTATCAGCCTGATGTACTTCAAAGAACCGAGTCGAGTCCAGTCTTATATGGTAGCCATAAACCAAACAAACCGGGATCATGGATGGCACTAAAGATCGACAAAAATCAAAGACCACAAGGCCTGTCTAATGCGATTAACACAGTTGTAAATAGCAATTTCGGTAATGTACACTTCCTTTCTATATGAATAGCAACTGTAAGAATTTCATTAGTTAGTACCAGGTAATATAAATTAAGCTTCTAAAAATGGGTGCACCCTACTCATACACACTAGCTCAGGGATGACATTACTAGAACCAATTATCGATATTTTCCTGGCTCACCGGAACTCTATACTCAAGAATGTTAATTCTCCCAAAGGAAAATCTGTCCAAGTAGCTACATCAACTAACTCTACATGAATATCCGTAGTATCAATGACTACTCTGCATGGTATAACATTCTCTTTACCAATCATGATACAACAATTCTCGTATATGCCATCTTTAGGTGGGAGATTTAACAAAGAGGACTTGGGAGATGACAGCTTACTTTTGCTGCTAGTGAATCTTAGCTGATCATTCACCTTCAACATAAGCCGATGTTGGCGACCCAAAAGCTCCGACACATATCTCATTTCTCCTTTGGAGAGAGCATGACGAACACGAGTTGATGAGACTTGTCCTTGCTCCTTTGAATTGTTATATTCTGTGTCTGGAAAGCTTTGATTCTTGTCCATTACAGGATTTATTATGTAAGCCTCCAGTTCATACTCCTCGCATAATCTGACCAGTTCAGATGCATCCCCAGAAGCTCTGTACCCAAACCGATAGTTTTTACCTAACATAAAATAACAAACAGTTGTAAGTCGTCCTTCAAGTATTTTAAACAAATAAAAAGTCGGGAGTAACATGCTCCCAAATATAATGCACCTGCCACGACACCACGTACGCCAAGCTTTTTCGATAGTTTTTCCACAAATTGACGCGGAGTTAGAGATCGAACTTTTGAAAATTCCACCTGGAACTCCACTGGAGTCACTTCACCACAATATGGAGCCCAAGATGAAAGAACCCTCTTTCTGTCACATTGAGCAACTACTGGAGCCCTGTTACAGATTAATCACATCAACATTCTTCTTAACAACCCCATTGCCTTTCCATGACGGTGTCATATAGATGCCAATAGTTAAGATCAGTTTAGGATTGATCTCAATCAATACTATGTGTAATGTATTATGCTTACAAAATTTATTATTTCACCCTAGAAGTAAAGGAGGAATGTAATGTCCATACCTAGGTTCCCAACCAAGAACTTCAGCCATTCCAACAAATGATAGGAGGAATGGAGCACCTGCCTTGGCTGCTTGGGTAGCTAGTTCACGATGCCCAACGTGAAGGGCATCAAACTTTCCCAGAGCCACTATCCCCCCTATTCGAAGCAAGAGTAAGAATTTATATATCCATGGTTTAGAAAGGCTCATAAATGAGAAAAGGAGAAAGGGAAGTGAAAATAGGAATTTAGAAAGAAAGAGCTATACCTGCCACAGAGGACAATTGTTCTGATGGAGGCTTGTAATCATCTTCCCTTTGGCTTCATACACACAAAGGCACCAACACCCACAATATATCATCCCGGGAACGAATAAATTACATGGGATTATTGACCATCAGCTGGCATAGAATATATACCTTGTTGCTTTCAGATCTGAAGAAGATGAACAGAAACTCCTTCCTGAGGCCCCTTGGACAGTAAGGGGTAACCTAAAATTCCTGAAAATTTGCAACAAAGATGAATCCATCTATATTCTAGTGACAACCCTGCAGATTACCAATCTATAACAAGAGAAAAGGGAAAATGCATGGAATTATGGAAGGGCTTACCCATTGAAGTGCACACAAGATGTGAAGAACTGCTGGTTCATAAGCATGCTTTGTGAAATCAATGCGCAATCGCAAGTGAGAAACCCCAGAGAAATGTTTCTACTTGTGCAGAGAAGGCCTCGTAGATATGTGGATCTCATTCCACTTGGACCACATCCCAATTTCTGCCACAGATGTGATCGCATAGGCCATGAGAAGCATTGCTGCAATTTCAAATTACATATGAGGGAGTATCTTTGGATCGGAAGTTCGGAACATAGGCTAAATGTGGCTTCGAGTCTGGATTTTTATGGTTTAAATATTCGGAATATGACACAGCAGGAGACAAGGGTGAAAATGACCAAGGGCGTTCTGCCAATTCATGGAGAATCGGAAATAGATATTCAGTCCCAAAATGATCGGCGCGCGAATAAAAGGGACAACCACATCGGTATGTCAGAAACAGCCACCATAATGGCAAGTACGGAATCAGTTGTGAACTCACTATTCGACAAAATCAACCTCACATAATGAAGGCATTAGAATTAGATGACAGGAACACAATGAGGTTCGCTTATGGAAAATAGTCCACAATCTTTGATGATGGCGCACGCCTAAAGGTACAGTATTTGGCAGGCCAAACTACTCGTCTGCATAGGATATTATTATTATCTAAGAGACCTGATAGGTTACTGATTCTTAATGACACCACATACTCCCTACAGTCCACTAAAAATTTCGGCTTTCGATTTTGGAATATTTCACTTTAAGAGTATTGTTTCAAAAATAAGCGTATAAATATTACGAATTCCAAAATGACCCTTATTACTCCCTCCATCCCTAAATAAGTGTTTTGTTTGATGGAAAGTTGTCAGATCATTTTCAATCAAACAGGAGACTCATTTAGGGACGAAGGGAGTACATTATATT
>JAOWAN010000003.1:1741152-1751280 GCA_028566635.1 Lobelia cardinalis | reverse complement strand
AATTAAATAAATATTATAATCAGTAATGAATATATGACTAATCAAATGAACAATAGTGATATATAAAATGAACATAGCGTTGGTATGGTTTTCGCAAATTAAGGGAACGGTTCCATAAATTAAGAAAATGGTTTTTTTACTCTCACTCTTCACTTGCTTAATTGAAGAGTGAGATACAATTGCCAAAAATGTGCTCCTTGCACAGAGCGCACATGCTCTTAAAATAATTTGCCTTGGAATTAGACTATTTAGTAACCGTTCACTATAAATTGGCTACCCCAGACCATAACCCCTTCCTTTCTATTTCATTCTCTCTCTCTCTCTCTCTCTCTCTCTCTCTCTCTTTCTCTCTCTCTCTCTCTCCCCTCAACCATGCCTCGTATCAACACCATCTTCATCTCCGCATTTCTTCTCATCTTCCTCTTCTTCATTTCATCCTCGTCATCTGCTCAAAGTACCCAAACCTCAAATGCTGCCGGGAACCAAACTCAAACTTGCGACCACTACATGTTTCCGAACAAAATTTCATTCGCCACTTGCCAAGATTTGCCGGTTCTCAACTCATTCATACATTGGACGTACGACCCTTCGTCCAACGCCGTAGACTTGGCCTTTCGAAAAGTTTCTACCGAGTCCAATAGATGGATCGCTTGGGCAATCAATCCTTCTTCCACGGGGATGATCGGTTCTCAAGCCTTTGTAGCCTTCCAACACACCGATGGTTCCACGAAGGCCTACACCTCCCCTATTACTAGTTACGCCACCAGGTTGCAGGAAGGGAATTTGAGCTTCCTGGTATCCCGAGTTTCTTCACTACTCTTGTCCTCCAACAACGAGATGATAATTTTCGCAAAGTTCAACCTCCCGGCAAACACTACCGTAGTTAACCATCTGTGGCAGGAGGGCCACATGAGAGGAGGCAACATTCCCGGTGCCCACTCTATGACTGGTGATAGCCTCAGGTCTTTCGCCACGGTTGATTTTTCCACTGGAAAGACGGTGACAGCAAAGGGTACTACTGGAAGCAGTTCGAGAGAGGAATGGAAACGTATCCATGCTGCATTAAACGCTGTTAGTTGGGGTACCTTAATGCCCCTCGGCGTCATATTTGCTAGGTATCTCAAGCTTTTTCCGTCTGCTGGTCCAGCGTGGTTTTACCTCCACGTTGGTTGCCAGGTATCGGGTTCGTTGATGGGTTTTGCCGGTGGGATGATTGGGGGGATTGTGTTTGGGATGCACCCTACTGGAGCTAAACGCACTGCTCACGGCTACATGGGCACAGGCCTTCTTGCTCTCGTTGTCCTACAGATTATTCTTGGTCTAATTAGGCCCCATAAAGATCACAAGTTGAGGTTTTACTGGAAAATCTGTCATCTCCCTATAGGATACATCACGACTGCACTAGGGATGGCCAACGTCTTTTTAGGATTAAACGTGCTTGATGAAGGGAGGTGGACAACTGTTATATATAAATCTATATTTTTCACAATGCTGTCAATGGTTGTGCTACTTGAAATCTACAAGTGGACCATCTACGCAGTCCAGCGAAAGAGCTCGAAGACAAGCATCAATGAAAGAAGCAAGGCAGGCGGTGTTTCTGCCGTAGATCAAGTAGTGTAGGATCAACATGATTGTAGTCTCGCTGTTTCAGTTAATGTTGTTAGGTTTTTTCGTCTTTGTTTTTTTGATCATTCCTCTCCTCTTATTGTACAAGTTTCCAGATTTGTTCTTATATATAAAACCGCACCTTTCAACCATAGCCTGGATGAATCAACCATTTACTGATGCTAAAACTTCTGCGCTATCTTCTGACAACCATGAACATAGCTTCTCAACAAAAACTCTTTAACAGAATGATATAAGAATTTGACATGCTTCATTATCAACAGCGACCCGAACAACATTAGCTGAGAAAGAATGGTATGAAGAACAATGAAGGGCAATAAGCTTCGGATGAGAGCTAAATGCTCACATTCATACCAAAAGTAAGGTGAAAAAAGAAAAGAGACAGAAAGAAAAACCCAGTAAGAGTTCCCATGATTGCCTGGACCCAAGTAGGGTCGAGTTAACAAGAACAGTAATTAATTTTAGAAGTTGATTTCTTCTTACCCAAACTTAATAATGCTCCTGATATATTGCTCCGAATTCTGCTCGCCATGCCTGATCCTCATCGTTCATTCCGTTAGAATCACTGTGTGATAAATCGGGGTCTTCACTATATAGAGATCTCAAAGCTGCCTCAGGCAATCGACTCTCTGCAAGATACTGTTTCATTGTGATCATCTCCATCTTGTGTTTCCTTTTCAGTTTATCAACTTGCTTCTTTAATTTCTCATTCTCTTCCTGAACCTTAGTGAAGTTTTCCTGCACAAAGTAAACAAATGCATCATATATTAGCATGGTAGACCTCATTTGAGACTCGACAGCATATGTATAGAAACTATGTTCAAGTACCTCGGTGACTGAAGCTGCGTCCTCCGCTTCTCTTAGCCTGACGAGAAGCTCACCAGCAGCATGAACAGCTTCAGCCGTGTCTCTCAGTTGACTTTTCAAACTTTTGTTCTCTTTTCTCAGCAATTCTCTCTCTCTCCCTCTCTCAACTCTCAAGACTGAGAGCTCGGCAGCAAGGCATTTTGCAAACCGTGAGCCGTGACCTTTCGCTCCTGCTTTTGCCGCTGCCTTTTTCACATCTGCTATCCCTTCCATCATCAGCCGATACTTTCCAACCAACTCATTATACTTCTCCTGCAATTCGGCATAATGCTCGACCATTCTACCTTGTCCAAGGACAGAACGTTTAAGTGCATCATCCAACTCTTCAGTACACTTCTTCTCTAATCTCAGCT
Source organism: Lobelia cardinalis (assembly GCA_028566635.1). NCBI lineage: Eukaryota > Viridiplantae > Streptophyta > Magnoliopsida > Asterales > Campanulaceae > Lobelia > Lobelia cardinalis. The sequence goes on along the minus strand of JAOWAN010000003.1, from coordinate 1,748,434 downwards.
CCATCTCCACTTTTTCAGCACGTCGGCGGATCGTCTCTAGATCTATCCTCAAGTCATCAGTCAAAGAGATCCAGTCACTCTCCATTTCCATCCACCTTTCTCTTTCCTTCTCAAGTTCTTCGTCACTATTTCCTTGTGAAAGAGCTCCACTCTTCTTCAAATGGACGGATTGTGATAACAAAAGGGAGGATCTTAATCTCCCAATTGACCTATTTGCTGAAACTTCTGCATGTGACTGCAACTTGCCTCGTAGAGTCTCAATTTCCTTGAGAAGGGCTTCCTTCTCATTCATATCAAAAGTTACTTGATCCACCTCTTCCCGCACTTCCTCCTTTATTTCACATTTTCCCTTCATGAATTCTGGTTCATGGGTTTCACCATCAACCCATCTCAGGAGCTGAATAAGTAACAAGCAAAAGAAAGAAGAAAATACCATCAATTTTGGCATAGAAGATGCATTTGACAATAATGGAGAGCAACAAAAATCTACAGCTAACCTTTGTTCCATTTTTCGTTGGATGATACTTATTGGTTTCAAGCTCATCACTTGTTAATAACTCGCTCCTTGGCTCCTCGTATTGCTTTACCTGCACAACATAAATTCGATTAATATAACAAATTCCTGAGCAGAACACATTTTACACTTAAAACTGTGCGGAAAGGGATATCACACCAGTTGATTTAGCTGCTCAATTTTGGCTGCCTGTTCCTTGCAAACAATTTCAAGCTCTTTCTCTCTCTTTATGGCCTCTGCCAAATCTTTCATAACATCCTGAAAGACAAGAAGCAGATAGATCAGTTAAGCTTAGGCAAATTGCCAAAGGATGTAAGAAACTTCGCTTTAAAGTATTCAGCCTAACATACCTTAGACACTTGATTTGCCAATCCATTTGAGTTCCCGTCCACTTCTACGATCCATGTCTTCGGGCTGTCCAGGACATCAGACCCACCCAGACATTTTCTCTGGCAAGATGCACATAAGAAGGAATTATCTAAAGATCGTCTTTCATCTTCCAACGTTTGAACTGAAGCATTGACTTTATCAGCAGTTGGACTTGGTTTCAAAGCCAAGTGCTCGAAAGAGAAGGAAGCCAAAGATTTGTTTGATGCAGCGTTCCGCTGATGGTAGTCGATAATCTGCAAGCCTCTGTGAAGGCTAGCAGCCAATGACTCAGTGGGGCCTGCAAATACTTTGCTTGATTGCAAAGAGGATCGGACTTGATCGAATCCCTTTTGTGATTGATGTGTTGCATTTGAACTGAACCTATAACTCTCCAACACTTTTTCCTGACTTGCCCCCAAATGACTTGAAGAAAGTGTTACGCTCTTACGCTGGGTGTTCCCTATTTTTGGAGACTCAGACAATGCCGGATCATCGAGAACTGCTGACTGCCGGGACACACCGATAGAAAGGCTATCCATAGATTCACTGATGTCTTGATGAGGAATCTCTGACTCATGTTCCTCTGAATTAATTTCCTCATTTTCACTTTCTTCTGCACAACTTGCATAATGTTCACATGTCAATTCTGTCTCACAACCTTCTGCAGAAAAAAATCGCATCCCTCTACTCTCTGAAAGGCAATGAGAATTCTCTTCACAAGAAGTACGCAATGTATCTAGCTGGATACGTAACTCTCTAACATCGTTCTCATCAATATGCACTTCTTCGTCTTCCAAATCATTATCTATGTGAGGTAGGATCAATGAGCGGTTAAGGCTTAGTCTCAGTTGATTCAAGCTTTGACGAACACTTCCTCCCTTATGGTTTCCAGCTGTCATTACTGAGTATGTCTTTGCTCTAATAAGTTCTTCCTGCAATCACCAAAATCAGTTCATTGTCTTGTTAGCCTGATGATTAACTGTGGGGAAAACACATTCCTTTGATAGGAAACAGTACCTTCAGCTGACGAATCTGATCACTGAGATCATTCACGTCCTCCTCAGTTATTTCATTTATCACTGGCTCATTATGTATGGATTTCGCTCGCTGTCCAAATCTGAGTGTGCTAATTGTTTCAGCAGTAAACCTACAATTACACAAATGGATTTAATGTCAAGCAAGTTAAAAATTTACAAAAAACAAATAAAACAGAGCAAATCTATCTACTAAGCTCTTGCAATCTTAGAAAACTCGGTTTTAACCAAAGAAGACTTTATATGGGAATGTATCATATTGTTTCCAGTTGCACATAACATGATTAGGTCACTTCTAATTTATCATAATTACTCTCAAGATCATTTTCAATAACATAATGTAGCCTTGCTTCCTGTTGCATTTTATGTGATTAGACAAGGCCGTTTGCAGTTGTAATATATCACATAGTGATATGGCATTACTAGGTTTAAAATCAATTCACAGAAAATAGCTTGAGGGAAACAGAATCAATACTTGTTAACTGGGGAGATGGCACATATAACAGCAAGTTTGGAGTTGCCTCCAAGTGAGTCTCTTAATAAATGTGTTAGACAGGAACTGTTGTATGGAATGGCCTCAGATTGTCCAGAGTTTCTCCCTGCAAGGACATTTACCAAGTGCCTGCACCAGGTAACAGACAAATAATTAGGTGGACGAGATACCTCAGTCAGTTGTTGGATATATCACTTCATTAAAGACCAAATGACTAGCTGCTAATATTCAAAGAAACAAACTTTGTCACATTGCATTGCTTAACATCTATATGCAAGGACAAGGACATATTCTGGACCAAAAAAATTTCAAGGTATTGATGCTTGGGTTGGAGAAATGCTTCGCGGAAGCAAAGTTTTATCTCTTGAAAGAGAGGTAAGATCAAGAATGGTAAATGTTCCAAGCTTAAGTTTCATAAACACTAGAGTTCTATCTCCTGATTTTTTCCGGATACTAAACAGATGAGAGAAACACTTGCTGAACATACATTCAAGGGCTTGTGCTGCAATGAGTCCTGGCAACATACTAAAAAGGTCAGATATCTATTGAGCGTACAGTCAAATTAATTAGCGTAACATTAGTGGAGCCTCTTTATGAGGGATGCTTCTGTTTCTCAAGACGGTATGGTTTGGCACAAGCAACACTTGCTAAAACTCCTAGATCTAACAATGGTGAAATTGTTTATGATAAAGGTTTAAGTATGTTTTTACAATCTTTTGGCAGATATATCAGTTCTACTAACTTCTTTTTCTATGCTGAAATAATCTGCCTAGTGCAGATGGCAAAGTCCTTTATGAACATTGGGCATTCTAGGTAAACTCTCTCCATATTGTTTAATATATCATTAACTGGTAGGAGGGACTTCCAAACTATGTAGTCGCACGGCATGGCTGTAAATATATGGAACCATCAACGGAAAAGTTGAAGACTCATACTTCAATAAAAAGATGTGTGGTCTATCTGTGAAATTACAAAGGCTGCTATGTTTGTCATTTTATGTTCAACGTGAGCCAAATCAATCAATTTTCTTAGAATATTTCAAAAGATCACTGTACACTAATCAATACCAATTCAGAACAGCCATGAATGCAAGAAAGGAACCTAGTTGTCAAGCCAAATCAATCAGTATTTCTGTGAGTATATTTCTACAATGTTCATGTACGGTAATGAAAACCATCTTAATGAACAGCCTGAAGATTCACAATACAAGTATCAACAAAGAGGTCAAGGTATCATACCCGAGTTGTGCTAAGGACTTTTTTACATATCTTCCTTCCTTCACACACTGCCTACCAGCATCATCAGCAAGTCTATTTCTCTCTAATCCAGCAAGATCCACTAGAGTAATTCTGCTTGTCTTTGAACTGCCAAAACACTTTGACGAGGTACCCTGATGGAAGTTTTTTTTTTCAAAGATAGATAGGAGCACTTAGTACTGTATGTAAATGCTTAGCAAAGGACTGCATTTTATGTCATCAAGCTGGAATCAGATGCATGACCGAAGTAAAGAAACTGAAGGACGGTTACTATATAAAGGAAAATATGTTGGACTGAATTCTAGGCATTAACAAAAGTTTAAGGCAATTGTAAACTAGGGTTTAAGATTGTACCTTGCTCCAGGACTCGATGATGCAGGTGAAAACAATGTGAGACCTTGAACTCTTCGAATTTATGCTCATTGCTCCGACCTTTCTACTTGAGAGCCCCTGCATTGTACGTCGATGTAAAAATATGGAAAGAACTCATGACATAGCTACAGGGAGTAGCGCCTTAGCAGTGCTGATAGCTATTCAAAAAGCTACCAACACACACTAGAACAAGAAACACATTATACATCCAAACGATCATAACATATTCGGCTTGTACCTTTATAAGAAGTTGGTTTACATCCTCATTACTGGTTACATACTCCTCGGTCAAATTCTCAACATAGAATCCATGCTTGGCATCCTCTTTAATCTGGAAAAATTAACTAACCACATTGTCACCATGAACCAGCCATACAATTGATTTTGAAGAACTATTAACTAGAGCACAAAGAGTCAATGGAACAATCTCTACCTCCAGGTTTCGTTGGGTAGGATCAAGTAAATCCCCAATTTGATCATTATATATCTGCAATACGAATTCAGGAACTTCACAAAAATTCTCATTGTTAAAGGTCCTAGACAGTTGAAGTATTCAAAGACACCAACCTCAAGAAAAGAGCATCGGCATTGATAGTTTATCTGTTTCCCATCTGCATGCTCTTGCTCCTATATATACATATAAGAGTTCATAATAAGTAAACAAATTTAATGTACTATACATACTGACATCATTCGCCACCCATCTAGAAATTAAGTATCAAAACATACTCTCTGAATCTCGGCAAACATCATTTGGAAGATGCGTGGAACAATTCCTTGACTACTATTGGTGGATTGCCCCTCAACCATAGCGCTTGGTGGACCCCACATTGTGTAAGTCTTTCCACTTCCAGTCTAATAATAATAATTATCACACAAAGTTACTTATTGAGAAAATACAACAAAGCAGAATCTGAGAAATAAGACTGCAACTTATCCTCATCTGTACCTGTCCATATGCCAAGATAGATGTGTTGTAACCCGCTAATGCACTCTTAACCACAGGCACGCCAACTAATTGAAATGTATCATCCTGGCAGAATGATAACAGACATATTTATTTAGTTCCTTCACCTCCGAATATTTAAGACTTTTCGTGTACTTATGAATAAGGAAATATAAAAAATAATCTCCATCCTGTTTTCAGCATTTCAGAAAACCACAGTACAATGTTGGCAATCCGAACATCAACATCAATATAAGCAAATTAACTTTAGGAAAGAATATCTCATTTTAGCATCTTTTTGCTCAGTAGCATCATCTAGACAAGATGTATTTGAGCAGAAAATTTCAACCATACAAATCGCTTATAATATATTATGCCAGCAAACTTCACTGATTAGGTACATTTGAAAGAAGCAGAAAAAAAAAAGAAGCAGAAATACAGAAATCTTATACATTAGGAAATAAAAAACATTGGAACTGGAATCCGTACCTGACTCGATTTGGAATCAAGGACGGAATCAAAAGCGAAATTTCTATCCCCAACAGATATCAAATCATTGGAAACCTTCCTAACCGCCTGATCTCCCTCCCTTTCGTGAGAATTAAGAGGTCTAATCCTCGCTATAACCTAAAAAAATCACACACATTCATCACCTAATTGCAGACAGTGAACATTTAATTTGAAGCAGAAAATAATGATTAATTTCAGTACCTTGACTGGTGGATCTGAAGGCTGTGGAACTTCTTTTGGAGCTTCCAAATTGACAGAGACTTGCGTTTGAGAAACTGCGGGTTTCAAGGGAGACTGCTTCGGGATCGGAGGCAAGGTATCGGCTTGAATATTTGGATCTGGCGGAGGCATGTTTTCATTGTTTAATCGGGATTTTGTTCGGAGGGAGTTCATCTTTTGCTTGGTTGATACAGATCTGGGAAGGAGGTTTCGGATGGACGAGGTCGATAAGCTTCCTAGGAATCCGTTCTCTGACATTTCTGCGTATGATTTCACGATTTGTTACTGTGAGAGAGAGAGAGAGAGAGAGAGAGAGAGAGAGAGAGAGAGAGAGAGAGAGAGAGAGAGAGTTGAGTAGGGGAGAGAGAGCGTTTTATTTCAAATATTGTGAAAGAGGGAAGGTAGAGAAATGAATTTTGCGATGGAAGATGACCGTTGGCAACAGATTTTGTACGCTAAGGGCTCGATTTTGAACTGGCACTCGATAAATTTTAAGGGTTAATTGCTTTTTAGACCCCAATGTTTGATTACTTTGGTAATTTGGGCCTTCAGGTTCTAAAACTGGTGATTTGGGCCCTGATGTTGCAAAATTGCAGCAAACCAGACCTTTTTGGACGAAAAACGTAGAAAAGTAAAGAGGTTGCAACATTAGGGCTCAAATCACCAATTTTGAACCTCGGGGGTCCAAATTGCCAATTTTAAGACCTGGGGCCCCAAATTACCAATTTTGGAACCTGAGTAAATTATTATATTATTTTTAATTTTTAATCCCTTTAATTTATAATTTATGATTTTTAATTCCTTTAATAATATGATTTTTTAATTTTATTATTTATTTAATAATTAATGCCTTTAATTATATTATTTTTAATTAACTTTTTTATTTAATTATGTATTTATATTTTATTTATATATTATATATTATATAAATTTTATGGGTACCATACTTTATTATATATTTATGGATACTTTAGTTTTTTAATTAATATATTTTATTTATTTATACATATAAGTATAGTTATTACAGCATAAGGTCTGAAAGATTGAACTAATATCTTTTGAAAATTTTCATATATACCATAGGCCGAGTAAGAAGACAGGACAACGATATAAGTAGATGCCCTCTTGATAGAATATCATAGCGACGAGGTACTCTGGGAAGCTTTATAAGGCACATATTCACCCTAGGATAGGCCTGTCAAAATGTTACCCATTAACTCGCTTTAACTCGTTTTAACCTGCTAAACAGCTTAACCCATTATAACCCATTTAATTATAAATTTATGTATTAAATGTGTAAAAAATATTTTTTGTGTGCAAATAAATATTTAATATGTTAATTCGAGTTTAACTTAACCAATTTATTACACAATTGAGTTGATCGGTTAATTAAATAAATTATTAGAGGTTAAACCCGTTATAACCTATTAATTATTGAAACTCAACCAATTTCAACCCATTTGACCTGTATTGACAGGCTTACCCTAGGACAATCTTGGTTTTTTCAAATCATTTTTAAAATTTATCTTATAATTTCAAGGGCAAAGTCGATTTAATGATTTTCAGCAG
>JAOWAN010000003.1:1713445-1728502 GCA_028566635.1 Lobelia cardinalis | reverse complement strand
AGGTTCGACTCGAATTCGTGAAAGTTCGACTCGTAAAAAAAATGTGAAAAGCTCGACTCGAGTTCGTAAAAATTCGATTCGATTCGGCTCATTTACAGGCCTACTCACGGGTTTATAGAATTTTCGGACAGTAGTGTAAAATTTTGAATGATAGTTTATCAAACAAATGCAATATGGGAGGTTATATAGGTTCATGTCTCTTCCGAAATATATTGAGTAGAAAATATCTTCGGAATTTCAGTTCTTTTATTAAAATGTTAAATTTTAATTAGGAGGTCCTACCCTTGTCGGTAGTGAATCGAATGGTGGAGGAGGCAAATCGCGGGATGTACCTTAGCTGATTAGAGATTTGGATTTAGCGACTGATCTCACCTACAAGGCGCACAAATTTAAAGATTTTCCTAAAGTTCGAATTCCCACTCTGCAGGTTGTCAACATGACAGACATCATGTTACTTAAACCTTTGTCAAATGAGCTATAAGTCCGGAGACATTTCAGTTCTTTTATTCAACATGCAACATGCTGTTAAAGTTGGTTGCCTCGAGACTAGGAGCTTCTGGAGCTTCTAGATTTGTCCTTTGATGTTCCCTAGGTGCTTTCCCTTTTGTAGTAGTTTGGCTCTTGTTTTTCCCATAACATGTCTAGGTTCATCTTCTAGAGTGTTGTTGGAGATTATAAGTAGTCTAATGTTGAGATGTATTGTGTGTGGAAAAAGAAGCCAACATTTGTGAGAGACACTTTGGGAGTGATACACTTGAGAAAGAGTGATACACTCATTTGTAATATTTGAATATAGTATCTGTGACTATCGCCCGTGGAGTAGGAGATTTCTCCGAACCACGTAAATCTTGTGTCTCCTTTACTTTCTGTTTGTGTGAGTGTGTGGTGTGCTTTGGTTGTTCTGGGATCTCCAATCTTATCCCAGAAAGAGGACGTCGTCCCAGAAAGAGGACGTCCTCCCAGAGAAAAGAGGACGTCCTGGTCTTATTCCTTAGAAGGAGACGCTGTTAGTGGGGTATCTCGGAAGGACGAGATTAAAGGTATTAGCCTTTTGATCTCGCTTCCTTTTGGTATATTGTTAGGGCCATTGCTGTTGCCATTCCGCTGCGCATAACAATTGGTATCAGAGCTCCCAGGTTCTGACTTGGGATTTGCTAGCCATCGCACAAAATTGTTCGCGCCGCCATACTTCTAAAGGTCCATCTCCTTCTTTCTCTACATTTGTGTTCTTTTGTTTGGATAGAGAAATTTGTTTAAATGACAGAAAATAATGAGATGTATACAAGAGAAGAATATGGCGATGATTCGAAAATGATGGGCACTAACTATAAAGTTAGAATATTTGATGGGACAAATAACTTCGGAATGTGGCAAGGCGAAGTCCTTGACGTCCTTGCGTTGCAAGATCTTGAGTTCACTCTTGAAGAAGAGAAGCCCGAAGGAATGTCCGAGATAAAATGACGCAAGTTAAATAGGCAAGCTTGCAGGACTATCCGAGGTTACCTTAGTGAAGGAGAAAGGCAAGATGAAATGGCGCAAGTTAAATAGGCAAGCCCGAAGGAATGTTCGATATGTTCCCGATTTGAAGAAAAATTTAATCTCGCTTGGAGCCTTGGATGCCAAAGGCTCTCGTGTTACCATGGAAGGTGGTACATTGAAACTATCTCGCGGAGCATTGGATGTGTTAAAGGGCACCAGAAAGGGAAACTTATACTTCCTGAATGGGAGTACGGTTACTGGAGCAGTTGCTGTTGCAAGTTCAATAGATCCTGACACTTCGAGATTATAGCATATGCGACTTGGACATGCTGGAGAAAATTCGCTTCAAACTTTGGTGAACAACGGAGTACTTAAAGGTGCCAAGACGGGAAAAGTAGACTTTTGTGAACATTGTGTTTTTGGCAAACAGAAAAGGGGGAACATGACCGAACAAAGGGCATCTTAGATTATGTTCACACCGATGTATGGGGTCCAGCGAAGAACATGTCCTTGGGAGGAAAGAAGTGGTTCGTTTCCTTCATTGATAATTACTAGAGACGAGTATGGACATACCCCATGAGGCACAAGTACGAGGTACTCCAAATATTTTTGTTCAGTAGAAGACCGAGGTTGAAAAGCAAATCGGAAGGAAGATCAAGAAGTAGAGATCGGACAACGGGAGAGAATACAAGTATGACCTTTTTCTTGAGATATACCGAGATGAGGGCATTGTACGGCATTGGACAATTTCAGGGAAACCTCAGCAGAACGGTGTTGCCGAGAGAATGAACCAAACACTGTTAGAAAAGGTCCAATGTATGTTGTCCCACGCAGGTTTGAGCAAGGGGTTTTGGGCAGAGGGCCTTAACTATGCGGTTCAGCTAGTAAATCGGTTACCTGCTTCTGGAAATGGTGGAAAAGTTCCACTTGAGATGTGGTCTGGAGAATCAGTTCGGGATTATAATCGGTTGCACGTGTTCGGATGCTCTGCCTACTATCACGTGTCAGAATCTAAGTTAGATCCTAGAGCTAAGAAATCTTTGTTTATGGGTTTTAGTTATGGAGTTAAGGGCTTTCGGCTATGGTCTCCGGAATTGAAGAAAATTGTGAAAAGCCGAGATGTGACATTCGACGAGTCAGTGACGCTCCAGAAGAAGACCGTCGAAGAAAAGACTCTAGAACAGGTTAAGAGAATTGTAGATTCTCCCACATTAGTTTTGCAACCATCAGTAATTGAGGAAGAGAACTCTGAACAGGTAGAGAACTCTGAGCAGGTGGAGCCGAGTCATGAGGACGAGGACGAAGAAGAGGAACCTGTACAGCCTGAGTCTATTGCGAGAAATAGACCGAGACGGGAAATAAGACGACCTGCTAAGTTTAATGATATGATTGCTTTTGCACTTCCAGTGATTGAAGGGGTTCCTAGTACCTACAAAGAAATTGTCGAAAATGAAGATGGTATGAAATGGCAAGAAGCCATGAATGACGAGATGAAATCACTCGAGAAGAACAAGACTTGGGAGTTGGTGAAACTTCCCAAAGGAAAGAAGGCTATCGAGTGCAAATGGGTGTATGCGAAGAAGGAGGACACCCCAGGAATTCGCTACAAGGCACGGTTGGTTGCTAGAGGTGATGCCCAAAAGGAGGGAAGGAGGACACCTCTAGCAACCAACCGTGCCTTGTAGTGAATTCCAGGGGTGTCCTTCTTCGCATACACCCATTTGCACCCGATAGCCTTCTTTCCTTCGGAAAATTTCACCAACTTCCAAGTCTTGTTCTTCTCAGAGGACATCATCCCAAAGAGAGGACGTCGTTCCAGAAAGAGAACGTCATCCCAGAGAAAAGAGGACGCCCTGGTCTCATTCCTTAGAAGGAGACACTGTTAGTGGGGTATCTCGAAAGGACAAGATTAAAGGTATTAGCCTTTTAGTCTCGCTTCCTCTTGGGATATTGTTAGAACCATTGTTGCACGTAACCCGCGCTTGATGATTGCCTCTTTGATCGTATATAAAGTAACCAATCAAACGGACTTGGATAACCACAAAATAGGAATCGTTCGTTCGTGGTGAATACACCTTGATCAACAACCTAGCTACCTCTAGGAAATATTTTCAAAATTATGGGATTCTTCCGCTCCATCCCAGAGTAAGTTTAATTTCGTTCATGACTATTTAAACATTACTTTCTTTGTGTTTTTTTCTTCCCTTAAAGTACAAAAGCAATATAAATTCTCACATAAAGAAGAGAAAATAAATATTTTTTAAAAAATGAAGAAAATATTAGGATAAGTACAACTTCGTTGTCTGTTTAATCAGCTACTGACTGAAATTTGTTTTGACTCAACAATATAAACACAGATCACCCCCATGAATCTTCTACAAGTTGGTTGCCTTCAACCTTTGAAAAGGAAGCGGTACGATATATATAAAACCTAAATAGATAGAGAATTGTAGGAACAAATTATAACTATTTGATTATATATAAATCAATGGTTGAGATTAATTTTTTTTTTTTTTAAATTGGTTACGTATTACGTAATTATTAAGAAACGCATGGATAAATTGCTCCACTCATTTCTTTTATTTTTTAAATTTTCTCTCGATCGCGAATAAAAATATCTTATTATTTATAATTTCAAACTGAAATTTAGTAACATATTTTTTTTAAAAACTGAATTTTCTTTCAACCAATACTATAATGAATATATTCTGAAATTAAAATTTTGGTTCACATTAAAATTGTACTAAGTTGCAACGTAACTATTTAAATAAATATCCTAAACAGAAATGTATAACTTCTTCTACAAAGAAAAGTCGAACTCTTTTACTGGGATGCAGAATGATAACGAGGTGCAATTTAGTGGTATTTGAAGGAAAAAAAAAAAAGGATGAAACTATAGTTAAATGATATTGTCCAAAAGAAAAATGTAACTATTTAAATGAATATCCTAAAAAGGAATGTTTAATTAATAGTTCAACTTCTAATCACAATCACAAAATGTGATAAATGGATAAGCAAAATCGTTAATAGAGTTACGTAAGCCAATAGACAATAGTACCCCTCCAAGAAGAAAATTACTACTATTAACCGTAATGTGCAACGACCATATATAAACCCTATTTGATATTTCAGGACAGCGGCGAACGGAGTATAGCTACTACATACAGAAGAAAAGACTTCCGGTGGCATATTAACGCCGACTGTAACTCTTACCGGAGACTGCTCTAGTTAATTCCACTTCCACCGGTATCACCGCCCATACCCTTCTCTCAAAAACTACTTTTCTTTCCTTCTGACAGTAGTTTCTGACGGCTACACACACATACACACACTCACTGGTTAATACTTATTCCGTTATGTAGTAATGTTCATTGACCGATCTGTACAATATGCTGCCGTCTCCTCCTCTTAACTTGCACAGATCCGAGATCTACCCAGTTCAACTAGTAATTGTTTGGCTTGCTTTTTGGTTCTTACTTGGGGATTGTTTTTTATGTGCCAATGATGGCTCCATCATTTATGTGCTTTATGATTGAAGTTGTAATTTTTCGGAATTATAAACTGCTCTCTTGTATTACGGCTTTATTAATAGTAATTCCCAGAAAGCTCACAGCTTGAAATTGGGTGGCCATTTCTTTTAGGTGAGAACTGCCCCCAAAAAGTTGGAAGCACAGTTGGGATAATCTTTCCTGCATCTGAGTTCTAAAGTTCAATGGAGAGATTGGTAGCTTTCATCTGAGATGAAGAACGCCCAGGTTATTTACCTGTAGCATCTTTAAGTTTTCTTTTCAACTTTTTTTTTTTTTTTTTTAATAATTTCCACTATAAGCTACTTGTTCATGCTCCTGTTGTGTGGCTGGTGGGGAAGGGTGGATGCTGTTTGAGTGTGTGTATTCACTATTGTTGGATGATTAATCAAATAATTCAACTACTGTAATTGAATTATAGATCAAATTTACATAAGTTCTCTTTCCAAATTCGGTAATTACTGAATTGAAAAAGCCTTACAGGAGTCACAGAACACACCTGACGGACAACCCTCAAACCAAATTTCACATGAGTCGCCAGGCGACCAACAGAATAATGCAACTGAGGCTCCTGCACCAGACTCCGGGTCTGTCTCCATTTCGAGCAATGATAATCGCAAGGTTTCACGGGAAGATATTGAACTTGTAAGCCTTTTTTTGCTGTTATCCTATCTCTATATAATCATTGATATGTTTCCTTGGAGAAAAGCAGGTACATTGTTCTTGACCTAACTTTCATTCTTAAATCTTGTAGGTTCAGAATTTGATTGAACGCTGTCTGCAACTGTATATGAATAAAGACGAAGTGGTAAAAACTTTACTGAATCGTGCAAGGATAGATCCAGGATTTACAACATTGGGTAAGCAACAGCAAAGTGCTAAAATAAGTTTTTTCTTGTTGCGTTGGTTGTGTCTGTATGCATGTCATTCAATCACTTGATCTAAGCTACCCATGAAGCTCTAAGTTGTGATTTGTCTTATGTTCTAAGCAATTTACTCCATCAGCATTGACACTGCTTTTAAACTCGTATTATTTTCAATTTAATAGTGTGGCAGAAATTGGAAGAAGAGAATGCGGACTTTTTCAGGGCTTATTACATTAGGCTAAAGCTGAAGAAGCAAATTATCTTGTTCAATCATTTACTTGAGCATCAGTATCACCTTATGAAGTATCCGGTGCCTCCGAAGCTTCCTTTGGCTCCAATTCAAAATGGGATTCATCCCATGCCAGGTAATAGCATACTCCACATTTTTTCTTGTATTTTATTTTTCCCTTTTGCCTCTTTGGAGAAGCAAAATTTACCAATATGGTATATATTTGTTGATATTTGCTCTTCATGATAACTAAAATTTGGGCTTTACTATTATTATTTGTATTATTCAACGCTACTCATTTGCAGTGCAGTTAACAACTTACCAATGGGCTACCCAGTTTTACAACAGCCTCCAATGGCAGCAACAGGTCAGCCTCATCTCGATTCAATGGGTTGCGGAATATCTAGCTGTCATGTGGTCAATGGAGTGCCTGCTCCTGGTAACTTCCATCCTATGAGGATGAACTCTGGAAATGATATGGTGATTGACAGCACTGCATCTGATGTCACACCTGCTATTCCACCCAACGGTGTCATGTCATCCATGTCAGATATGCCCGTGAGTCCTACATCTGTGGCATCAAGTGGCCATTTCCCCTTCAGTGCATCTGATATTTCAGGAATGGGTGTGGACACATCAGTGCTTGACTCTGCATTTACTTCTGATGTGGCAAGCTCGGTCGGATTGCATCTTGCAGCTGATAATGGTGTTGGAAATTCTCGATCTTTTGGTCAGATCCCATGGAATTTCAGCCTTTCAGATCTAACCGCAGACTTGTCAAATCTCGGAGGTGATTTTTGGATACGATCTTTTATAAACTGTTATTAATTGTTGTTATTGAGTTGAGTTGAGCTTTGTGGCCTTTACAATTTTCCAGACCTAGGAGCTCTTGGAAACTATCCTGGTTCCCCCTTTTTGCCTTCTGATTCGGATATCTTACTTGATTCTCCAGAGCAAGAGGATATAGGTAAGCTTAAAAATTACGTAAGCTCTATAATTCTTGTTCATACGAGTTTGGCAGACCAGATTTAAGGGAGGATGGAATCCTCCATGCTCACTTGTCATTTGATGGTTTCTACTTTCATTTTATGTTCTTCTGTTTTTGACTTCCGTTTGTAGAACTGTTGGAAATTAGGAATACTGTCGGTAGTATTTTGGAAGATCATCTCAAACAATAGTAAAAGTTTACTAAGCATTGGCTATTCTTTCATTTTCCCTTATCTTTAACAGTAAACATAAAATGTATGTGAAAAAAGGTCAATGATTTTTGCTGTATGCAATGATTGGCATTTAATACCCGAAATTCTAATGATTGTTTGGTGGTCATAATTGGGTCTAACACAATAAGGCTAATGGTGGAAACTCAAAATTATTAGGCTTGGTTTTGTGAATATGACTTCTTGACTGGAACACTACAACTTTACAACATAGGAAGTTCGACCCTTTTAGCAGAAGGAGCAGGGGGGAGGGGGGGGGGGAGGGAGAGTATGTAAAACTAGAAGGTAAAAAGAACATCGGTATTTTTTTTTCTTTCTACTTTTACCAATTAAGAGAAAAGGACCGTGTAAAACAGTCATATATATTTAAAAAGAGGGAATTGCTGCCATTTTTGTGATTTCCAATCATTATTCAAGGAGGTGGGATTAACATACAGTTTCACGGTCTTCTTCATGTTATGCGCAAGTAGCATCTTCACAGGGGGTTTTGTAGGAATTAAACTAACACCTTCTCTTTTGCATTGAATTTCAATCTTTGCTAGGTTAAACTAAGAAAATACTGGCCCTTGCATTATTTTTCCCTGTTTTGCTTGGCTTTTATTATTATTTATTTTTGTTTTGTTTGTTCTTTCTTTCTTTCTTAGTTTGTTTTATTTTTGTTTGTTTTTTTGTTGGTATCTTCTATTTTTACATTTATATACTCTCGTGAGTGTCAAGAACGAAATGTTTTAGTATTCTGGATAGCAATTCCATTTGTGATGATGACTGTATAGTTACCTACGACCTTCAAGAATATTCATATTCATATTCCTTTGATCTCCTTTGTGTTTGTCGTTACACTTCATTCATCTTGGTTTTAATTTCAGTGGAGGAGTTCTTTGTTGATTCAGTGCCAGGCCCACCATCTCAGTCTGATGAAGAGAGGTCCTAGTTATAGGCGAGAATGTTTCATCTATTTCACTTAGTTATTTAGGATAGGTAAGGTGGTTGTACAATAAGATGTACTAGCGGAAACTCAAAGGTTAGTTTTGTAACTAACGCTTAAGAGCGTCTAAAGGTCTAGTTATTTGCAAACATGATCTTCTGATCTTTAGAAAATGTAGTTGTAATTTTATTTACCTATCGCTTTTAGGCAATGTTATGTTAGTGTCACTTATTGTAACCTTAAGCATATATGATGGCTGTTGGAATATTTTGTAAGATCAGTAGTATTATGATCTAATTTTGTAAAATTTTCATGGTCGCTGTTCTTTTCCATGTTTCAGTTATGTACGCCAAATAGTTGCCTTTCAATTATTTTTGCTGGCATTGATGCTTAATTTTATGCAGCACGGGAAGCTGCGTAAACATCAGGATAAAAGGATAATTGATTTTTATCAAATGAAAAAAGGAAAAAGAAAAAAAAAAGAGCATGGAATTCTCAACCAAATTAGCTTACATTTTACATGGGTACTTCAATTATTTCATTGGCTCTTGTGTGGATATGCCTCCTGCATACCCATGCAATCTGACCATAGTCCCTGTACCTTACTCTCCACAATCCAAAATTTTCTGCAATTTCTTTGCCACTTGAGCACCCTCTGTCTCTTAGATAATCCACAACCCATTGCTGTGCAGCACTTTGATCTTGCTGAACATCCCTTGAGCCCCTGCTTCGTCTGGCTGCAGCGACCCCTACAGCACCGGCTGCTGCTGCTCCTAAAAGCAAGGGAGAATCAGTCAGATGGGCAACTGCTTTGCTCAAATCTGGTATCATCTCTCCCATCCCTGCTGCTACATGAGCTCCTATTTTGAGAGCAAATGTCATCAGCTTCATGAACTTGGTCATATATGGAGCCAAGCATTTTATAGCAGTGTTGTCAATCTGCATCATCTCACAACCAATCTGATCTTCAACAACATGCATTTCTTGCCGGAATTCACATAACATGTGCAACTGGAGCGCTGTCATCCCGGGTATAATTGTCGTGACCAATCTCCTGGAGTAGTTCTCGGTTCTGACAAAATAAAACATGTTTGGAACCTTCCTTTCTTCAATTTGAACATTGTAGTTCACAAGGTAGTTGACCTTGCGATGGAGCTCAGTCAGAAGCCTATGTTCATAATATCTCAGCCCTTGAATTTCCTGCTTCAAATCTCTGATTTCTTGTTCAATAATCTTAAGCCTCTGGAGAACTTCTTCAACACCCTTGGCAATTCCAGTAAAACTTGGGTCAACTTTACTGACCTCAAGTTCACTTGTAGATGTTGACTGATTTGGTTCTTCTTCCTGGTTGTTATCTGTCGGTACTTGTAGCTCCACTGCGAGGCTGTAAAGGTCATGATACCTCCTGTGAAGAACTTCCCTGAAGTCATCATCTGATAGGAGGTCTCGGGCAAAATCAAACCCTGGTCTTAGAATAGTTCTGCCAGATTCTGAGACTGAATCCCATGTATGCTGATAGTCATACATGGCTTCGGCAGGGACTGATAGTAATGCCTGTTTCAGTTGAGGGAGAGGCACGAGTTGGGATCTTCTGAATCGAGGGGGTGTTAGGTTCTTAACACTTTCTGGGCGGAGAATGTTGTCAGTCAATGTAATACCATGACAGAGGCTCTGAATTGCAGGGTATATAAGCTGCTGGAAGATTCTCATGGTTTCAGTAAGGGTTTTGGTGGAGCAAGCTAGCACATCAATGTAGTAGCCCAACTGACCTCCCAGCTCAATCCTGACAAATATGCCATTGATGTTTATCGAAATTAGGTATTTCTCAAGGCTATATGTTGCTCCATGTTGGTTCTTTAGTCCGACCATCTTGTTGTGCAGATGTACCTGGTTTCAAGCGCAAACATATTTGAAAGCCTTTATTTCTTTAGAACTCTATTAGCGGAAAATTAATTTCAAAACTAGGGGAGATTTGAAGGGGCTCTTGCCTGTAAACGAGGAAAGAAACCGGGAGTCAAGAACATGTGGTTTGAATCATCACATTCTAGATGTCGCCCTGCATAAACACAATCGGGTGTGTTTAGTTGCCATCTTTGGGTTTTGCCCCTTCCTTCTTCAAGAAAGGAAGGAATGAGTAGTAATGAATTCGGGTCTGATGGATCTTGTTCATAACATAGTTCAAGTTTAAGCATCATTCTCACAAGATCACTTGCTTCCAAGTTCTTAAAAACCTTTGAGCCCATCCCAGGAATCTGGCTTTGTAAACTTCCCTTCAAAATCTTTTCCAGCTCCTTTTTACTGATGAATCCATTGTGCTCACTTGTACTTGGCTTTCTACCATCCAGTCTTACTAATTGGCCAAGTACTTCCCCACAGAACCACTCACAATCTAAAATCAAGAACCCTAATTCATCAAAATAAATCACCTCACCAATTTGATGAAGGCAAATAGCAACAGCCCGCCTCCTATTCTCCACCTTTTCCTCAGCATGATTGTTTCTTGAACGAAGTCTTAAAGACGGCACCTTAACCTGGCAGAGGTCACTGAAGTCTTTCCACCTCATGGCAGGTTTGTCGTAATTTTCTGATCTCCAGTCGGACAGAATCTGAATGAGGTCATTGCAAAGCTCGTAAACCCTAGGGACTCTTTGGAGAACTGTTTTGCTCGTCTTACGAATGTGATGCATGAGTTTACTCACAGATGCAGATGACCTCGAGTCAACTGTGAATACTGTTGGATAAAATTCAACAAACCCTTGGAATTTGTCTCTCAGTTTCTGGATGGTATTGACTGTATCGTGAAAGTTTTGAGATGCTTGGTTAATTTTGTCAAAGTGCGTGAGCACTACTGTTACATTCGGTAACATGCACTGTTGGGCTGCTCTCTTTGAGTTGGAAACAACGAACCTGAGCCAATACTGAAGATCTTCTTCAATCTCAGCTGGGGTTTTTGGATCTCTGTTGTTGGGTTTCCTGAAGAAACTTGAGATGATCATGAAAAATGATGCGCTTCCATGTCCCGGAAACATGAGATCGTGGAGGGCATAGAATTCATGCTGACCCCCAAGGTTCCAGATTGAAATCTTTGTATCTTCATCTTTGAAAGTCTTGATTTTCATTCCAGTTGCTCTAACTGCTTGCTCAACTGGATTCACCAGGGTTTTTACGTGATCGATGTACGGTAGCTTTGAAGAAGAGAAGTTCTGGGATATGGAACTGCATAATGTAGTTTTTCCTGTAGGTGAAAACAAAACTATCGGAAATCAGTATGAAATGAGTGCAAATCTTTGAGTGGAAATGCATTTTCTGTTCAGAGAAACTTGACAGAAAACTCAATTGGATTCTTGTTTGATGGAAAACACTTATTCACGAGGACGATAGTGAAAAATCAGAAACCTTACCTGCAGATTCTTGACCACAGAGGAAGACTCTGCAGCTCTTGGGCAGAGTCATGGGCATGTCCTTGAGCAAGTCCATCTCTGGTTCAGCCTTTTCAAGCTGTCCCAACTTCAGATACACTCCTTCAGTCTTTCCAGAGTTCTGCAATGGCGTCCTCGCGAGATCAATCTCTTCAATCCAAGGATTTATCTGCAAAGTCTCCATTATAGCCTTGAGCACCAAGTCCCCATCAACCCCTTTGCAACCTTGTAAAGACAAGCACCTCAAACTAGCATTCGTCTCCAAGCCTCTAAAGATTTTGATTATGTCCTCTGGCCTTAAACTCTCATCGTCGTATATCCCTAATCTGGTCACCGTCTGGTTAGTAGTCAGCATCTGCAAGATCGAGCCCAGCCCGTCCCTTCCAATCTTAGTTCTACCCCCTCCAAAAGTTACCGTCTTTAGAGTTACATTCGCCTGGATTTGAAGAGCGGAGAATCTTGTTAATGGACAGAGCAAGTGTTCGACACCTATCCCACTGAACCAATTCCCGTCAAGGTGTAAGCTTTCCAGACTCCTGTTCTTGAAGAGGCCAGCTGCAACATAAACCACCCCCTTGTCTTTCAAGCAAGTTTTCGACAGAGTCACCTCTTTGAGGATTCGATTCTGTTCAAGAACCCATCGGAACTCCTTGGCCCACCGAGATTTCAGGCGCACCCCGGTCATGTCGAGGGACTTCACTGTTGAGTTTAAACCCAATGCGCAGGCAACCCTGCAAGCACCAGATATGTTGAGACGGTATATTCTAAGAGTGCTGTTTTCAGGTGCAAATTCTACCACTTTGGAACTCTTTTCCCCGTGTTCTCCACTCCATACATGAACTTCCATTGATCTGTTCCTCGCCAGAACTGCAGATATCAATGGTGTCGCTGTGATTGAATGCGAGTCAAAAATTGTCAACAGCTTGAGAGTGGAATTGGCTTCAATCATTTTCGAGAGCTCTTCTGCACCTTTTGATCCGATTGAATCTTCCCATATTTGGAGTTCTTCTAAGCTGTGATTCACCTTAAGAGCCGAAGCAAGAAGACTAGCTCCAACGGAACCAATCGCGGACTCTGATACCATCACCTCTTTGATCACTTGGTTTCTCTTCAAAATCTCGGCAAACTCGAACAAGCATTCTGTACTGAGCCTGTTCCTTCGGAGCACGAGCTGCTTCAAATTCGACCCGTGTTCGAGCAACACGCCGAGGTTTCTCAACAACTGCGGCTCCCATTCGACGTGGTGGAACTCGAGGTTTCGCAAGGAGGGTTGAGTGTGTTTGGATGTGGTCAAGGCTGTGAGGAGGAGAGTGAAGTACTGGGAAATGGTGTCTCTGCAGGAAATGTTGATGTTGATGGAGGTCTCAGTCTCTTGGTGACAACCTGAAATGGGTTGAGAGAGGTAGAAGGAGATGTGGTGGAGGTTGTTGAGAGTGTGGGATTTCATTGCTTGGAGAAGCCATTGAAGATCTCTTAGGTTGTGGGTTGATGACATTATTGGAAGTTGTATTGGTGATTTTTGGTAAATGTTGTTGGTATCATTTCAGTTTGTAGGAACAAGATTTCTCTTTTCTTTTTGGTTATAACAAAAAATATTTTAATGGATCATTCTTTCGGTGGGATTTTTTTTTTTTTTTTTTTTATGTGTGTGTGGGTGGGTGGGGGGTGGGGGGTAATAAAAAAAGTTATACAAGCTTTTGAAAAAGAGAAAAGAAAGGGGGCATCAAATATTATGGGTGTGTTCTCCAAATGGATTTTCATGGTTTTTGGAGTTTGGTTTCTAGAAATTTTGTTCTTTGCATAGGTTTTTATTTGATTTCTCTACACTTTTTTACACACCTATTATTTTACCACTACTCCTATATTTTCAAAACCTATTTATCTATATATTTAAATAATATCAGTGAAACCCACTTTCCATCTAATCAAGTGACCTCCCATCTACTTCAGTCAGAGCATGTCTCATCTTCTCTCCCACTTCTCTCTCTTTAGCTGACAAGTTTGCTTAATGATTTTCGATAGACCCAGTAAACTGATCTGGTATGGTTTCTCCGACAAAAATTCTCGTCACCGTCAGCTTCGACAGCAAGGGCACTTCACGCCACAATGGAACCGATGCTCTTCCTCCCAAGCTGAACGAGAAATCTTCGGGGTTTAGATCCGACCCACTGAAAAATGGATCCGACGCTCTTCCTCCCAAGCATTGGAGGAGCTCTTTATGCTCTTTGATCTATTTAAATTCAACAAAGGAAACTAGAATAAAAGGAGGAAACAAACGGAGGAGTACTAAAATTTTTCCTTCTTTCTTTTTAAACCAATGTCACGGACTCATGTTCATCCATATTTGTAGGAGCAAAAGGGATGAAAAGGGAATGGGTACATCTATCCTAAATAGTATACATTTTGTTCATTTGACATTCATCTCCTAAATAAAAAGATAAGGGGTATGAGATATCTTCATTTTTCAACAACCAGCTTTTTGCTGAAGACATTCTAAATTAGCTGTGCATGTTGAAGGCTTGAAGCATTGCATCATTATTTTCAGCTAAAAAGGAAGCAGAAAAAATCTTTGGGAGGGAGAGAAAGAGTGCTTAGGAAGCATTATGGATCTTTTATCTCAAATGATATCACATTTTATGTCCCATTTTTAAAAAAATATATCTCAATTATTTAAAAAATAATTATTTTAAATTTTAAATTCTATTTAATTTAAAATTTGTGTCAATTTAAAAAATTATATGACAAAATATGAGATATTATTTGGGACAAAAATTTCAAATCCCTAGAACTAGGGGAGGGGAGTAAAGTGCAGACAAACAATCCTCTTTTTCCGCTGTCAAAAATCTTTTTGCATGTAATAAATAAGTTTGAAGTTTGAGGAAAAAGTATATTGTTGTTTGGCTGTCTGAAACCCGAATCCAAGCATTTGCATTTTCTTTCCTCACACTTTTCTCTTTTTTCCCTTTCATTTTAGGCCCCCCAATTTTTTTTTATTTTTTTTCAAACGAACAAAAAAGGAAAATTGATCAATAATAAAAATGGAGTGAGGGGAGCATGAAACTAATCTGATATTTGGAATGTGGGCCGACAGTGGACCCATATACACTATTAACATAAATCGAGAAAAAAGTTTTGGAGCCCCCACATGATAAAAAACCTAAAGGTTAACCTAATGCAATAGCTAGCATAAACCCCAACCCTCGTCAACTGGGCTTTTTGTTTTTGGGTGGGTGCTACTGCTAGCAACTAAACAATCGGGTGGAGTAGATTCTAGGTTAACACACACAATTACGCATATTATATATATAATTTATATATGGGATTTTTGCATTTTAGGCCCCAATGTTTCCGTGGAAAGGCGAAAAGGACCCCCACGTTTGAGTAATTGCCGTTTG
>JAOWAN010000003.1:1697403-1710348 GCA_028566635.1 Lobelia cardinalis | reverse complement strand
TACGTGATATAATTAATATGTACATTTTATAACACGTATATGTGCATAATTTATAACATATATGTGCATTGAACGCTCCTAATAGAACCGAGCGCCTAGGCGCTCGTCAGATTATCTGATGCATGGGTACACATATTTCAAATTTCCATGCATGCCAAACTTCAAGATACGAAGCAAAACTGGTAATCTCAAAACAACTTGAAATTCAAAGGGCTCTATTGCTAGAAGAAAATTACACCAATCAAAATATAGCGACAAGGCTTTTTGTACTTCGGGGTCACTTTTCTTGATGGAAACGTGTGTGCATGTATTCCTCGAAAATACATTTGAGCAGGCAAACATCAACACGAGTTAAAACATGAACTCAAGGAATCAGCTCAGCTGGGGCAACCCAAGTAAATTGAAAATCTGACTAGTACATAAGTTTAATTACATGTTCAAGAGACACTCTCTTACAGAAAATGAATCAGAATCAGAATATTAAAAGTAGCTTATTTAACTAGAATTCTGGGTGGGTAATGCCTACCCCTCTAAAACTTTTCACACTGGTAAATCAAACAGAAACTCAAATACATTCTGAGAGAAAAAACAAATCTCAGAAGTGACATAAGAAATAGCGAAACAAGTACTGACTAACTTTGACAGATATTACAGAAACTGGAAATTGAAAAAGGAGAGCGAAAAAAAAAAGAATATTAAAAGAACAAAAAAACAAGAAATTATTACTCTGCTTTAGTACCAGCGGTACTGCCTTGTCGAAGAGCTTCACAACAACACGAACTGGATTTTCTCGAGTATATCCCGCAATCTGATTCTACATATCTCTATCACATTCTGAGAAAGTAACCTAAGTCATTATAAAAAAAAAATAAAACTGAAACCTCCACAAAATCCTCCAACATAACAGCTCTCTCTGATAATTGCATAATATATCTTATCAAGAATCCCCGTTAACTCTATGTGCCCAATTCCTCAAAAGCTGGTAGTACGTATATTTGTAAGGATACGGAATCAAAAGTCCACCACTTGTACAGACTCTCTTCCCCTAAAATTACCTTCTGATATTCAAATTAAGGAATCTCCTATGCAGCAATACCTGGAGAAAGTAATGACCAAACAATATTAATACCATAGTACATAATTTTCAGCGGGACATAACCAGAAAGGATTTTGCTAACTGGTGTCCCTGACAACCTGTGGCATAGTTAAGAACAATTACCGATGGATTGGAAATGTTAATCGATGTCTTAAGTACATATTTTCAAATCAAAGCATGTTCTTATTAAGGATTCTTAATAAGTGTCATTAACACTTGTTAGCTTGACCCAACTAAGAAATTACGGTTTTTATGAGGGTCGCTTTGAAGCCTAACATTGATAGATGAAATAACATTTTGAAGGAAACTGCAGCTACTCACACAGTCACACTGCAGGATGAGTCACTAGTTCAATCTTCTATTGTAATTCTACCATGCGACCTTATCTTTTCTAGGCCATGCATTTAAATAGCTGCCGCAGACTGTATTAGGTGATCCTTCAAGAAAACGGATGCCACAACACTAGCCTAAATTTCTTTTTCTTCTACATTCACACTAACAGCCTTACATATACATATACATATATTTTGATGTTAAATTTTGTTAATTAAACATGCATCCAACATACAGAAGCTGAAATAATAAAGTTTGTGTGTTAAAAGTTAAGCTATACGGTTGGTAAAGTTAAGCATGCACACGAAGTATATCTACCAACCTATATATATTGACTTTTTTTTCTTCTAGTTCAACAGAATCAAATCATATTTCAACATCATCTTCCAGTTCCTCATATGGTAAGTATTTACGGTCAATCGATACATTTAACGTTCATGGTAGTATAAACAAGTATACTAGTTCAGTTGAAAGGAAGTTTTACAGAACATCTATTAGACATGTACGACTGTATGATAAAGTGCTAATTTATGGATCAGAATGCTGGGCAACTAAGAAAGAGACATTCTAACAAAAATGAGTGCAGCTGAAATGAAAATGTGAAGATGGATTAGTGGTAAAACAATGAGATAGTGGAAGTCGCCCAATTTGAAGATAAAATCAGATAGAATCACCTAAGATGGTTTGGAAATATGCAACATAAGCCGCTTAGTTGTCCAGTTAGAATGTCTGAAAGTAGTTCGAAAAGGATATCGATAGAAGAGCCCAAGAGTAGTGGCTGGCCTAGAGGTAGGAAAAAAACAAAACTTGATGTGGACATCTCTATAAAAAGGATATGAATGAATGTGGAGTGTAAGATGACGTAGCATTGGTTCGCTAGATGGTGAAAAGAGTTTATGTAACCGACCCCAAGTAAGCGTGACAAAGGCTAAGTCAAGTTAATTTTGATACGGAGTATAAGTTACAGTTCAAAGCACTTTATTATGATATCAGTTTAATGATAAGCAACTTTAAGGAGGGAAGATTGCTAAGTAATACTATAGTTTTAAGAATATATAACAGGAGGCACTGAAGGCTTGGTGAGAAACTTGTTACTGAAAATGTGAAGATAGATGAAAGGTAAAGGCCTCATTACACTGGAAACACTAATGTACCAGTCGTTATGCCCTGAGGGCCTTCTGCCTACAACAAAATGAAACAGAAAGCTGCCTCGTGAGATCGCTAACTAGAGGGATTATGCTATGGTACTGCATGATATTTAAACTGCTCCCTAGACCTACGTCAGAAGTAGTGGAGACACCAACTATAAGGTCAGGTAGAAAAGCCCAACCAGAAGCTTCCTTTCAGGTAAATACATTAAGCTGCTTACAAGGGGCAGTTACAAAGAATCTGACATGTTATCGGTTTCATATTCTAGTTATGATGATCCTTTGCTAGCGGAAATTGCAAATGACGCCCTGAAATGATGCATCCTAATTTAGGTTTGGCAAAAACTTGATCAGTAAGCCAAGCGTTTCAAGTGATAGTATTTCCTATTCTTCGAAATGTATACTTCATAAGATCTCGGAATGATGACAGGGAAATGTGCACGTTTCAATCACTTGTAGGAGTAATGCATAGGAAGAATTATTTTCTACTTTTTTTCTTACCTTGGAACTTTAGCCTTGCCCAACCGAGAGCTAAGCTATTACTCTCTCTTAACAGAAGCAGTAGGACACAAGCATCATGCACTCTTTTAGTAGCGTACAGGTTGTCCATTTTCATACTCTTTGGTCCTTGCTATGTACATTTAGCTTTACTTTCATTTTTCCATTTTTGCTAAAAAGAATTTCAAAAATAAAGTTTGGCAACTATGATAAGCGTCAGGTTAGGAAACCATGCTATCATTTGAGAGCCAACTTCAATGCCTAAAGTCCATATGAAGTTAAAAGATTAACTTATCCACTAATGTTGCAACAGAACAACCAAAGTGGTTTACTAGCGGTCACGAAGAACATACACTCAGGTCAATAAAGATTAATGTCTACCTAATAATTCATTCCACTTTATGTTTTTTGATGATTCATTTTTCCCTGTCGGCAAAAGTTCACTATATTGTAAAAGCAACAGTGTCAATACCGTTTTATCACATACTATAGGTATTAAGATGAAATTCATATATGTTTTAAGCACAAACTTGAGTTACCTCTATTGGGTTGTCTATTTGCAATACTATAATTCCCAACATAGCCTTCAGAACTTCTGACTGGAACATCTGCTGCATCATCTAGCCCATATCCAAATGAGACGGAACCATCCACCTCAGGAGACGAAGACTGCCAAGTTCGATCTCCATACATAGAACCCCCACGATACAAGTCCCCGTAGGAGCCATCATAACCACCACCTGATGTTGCAAAGGATGATGTGGCTACACCAGTGGGCCCACTGTTTCTTCCAAGTCCTCCAGTTCCCAGCCCATAGCTGGTCTCGCGAGGCCCATATCCCCCTGCATTAACATTGTTATAGCCAGATGCGCCTCCTCCGCCTTGAGCAGAAATAGGAGAAGAACCCCAGTTGGCCCCACTGTTTCCAAAGGCTCCAAAATTTCCACTTCCCACTGAGCCCAAGTACGTAGCAGAGTTAGCTGAGTTGGCAAGTCCACCATTTCCCCATACATTCCTAGGTGATGAGCTCAAAAAGGACTCACTTCTGCCATTACCTTGATTATATCCAATAGGAGTACTGTACCTGTTCGAATTTGCACCAAAATAGGGGTTCAGAACACGACCATACCCAAGACTGTTACTGAAGGTGGACGCCCCACCATAGTTAGGGCTCAAACCTGACTCTATGTTCAAACCCATGCCATAACCGGGAGAACCAAATGGAGAGAACCCAGTACGACCAGCAGTAATTGGATTGAACCTACCATCCATTCTGACACCATAACCTCCCATTGAGCTCATGTTATATCCCTGAGGATAGGTACTACTGAGTAAGTTGTTGGGCCTACCTAACCCATAGTTGTACCCAACCAAAGGAGTCCTATTAGGACTTGGAGATAGCTCTTTGGGAACTGCCCGCTTGACTTCAACCATTTTACCACTGAGTTCATGAAAGGTCTTATGCAACACCCTATCAACCGCTTCCTCTGAATCATATGTGATGAATCCAAAACCTCTTGGCCTTTGCGTATTGTGATCGTACATTACCACCACATCTGTAATTGTACCAAACTGATCAAAGTACATCTTAAACTCGCTCTCAGTGACTGTAGAAGCTAAACCTCCAACAAAAATCTTTTTTGTGCGTCCAGGACCCGGAGACCCTTGAATGCTGCTGCTGTTTCTATTTGGTCCATGGTGATCATCCCTTGGAACAGCCTTCTTTGCTTCAACCTGAAGCAATTGACACAATTTCCGCATAACACAAATAATTAAAATTTCTCATCTCAGGCAAAAACGAATTCATCCATTTACATATAATGAAGTAAAATTTTATTTTCTCTAATCAATCGTAATGGAAATTGGTCCCAATCTGGTACCTATAAATAGGTGAACGAAATCAAAGGTAATCAAAGTAGAAAACTGACTATACAATTAGTACATTGTAAATTTGTAATGTAGGTAAAGATAGTGGTGGGAAAGGAATTACTTACAGTTCGGCCATCAATCACATGCTTTTCCAGCACAACCCTCTCAGCAACTCCAGGATCAGCAAAGACTACGAAACCAAATCCCCGAGCACGACCGGTCATGCGATCTCTCATGATCACTGTCTCCACCACTTCTCCATAGTTTCTAAAATACTCTTTAAGGCGATCCTCATCGGTGTCCCAAGAAATGCCACCGATAAAAAGCTTACCGAGATCTGGCTCCATCTTTTCTGCAAAACCATGTTGAATTACAACCATAGAAGTCAATAAACTCAAAACCCAAGACGGCAGGCAGCTCGGATGAAAAAAAAAAAAAAAAACCAATTCAGCTACTAAAATTCAACATTAAATCTAACAAAAAAAAAATAAAATTAAAGTGTCCACTTTGGAATAAGGTAAATTAATTCAACAATAAAAGATTGCATGCATCAAACAACAATTCAGCAATAAAGAATTGATGGGTGTGTATCATGTACACACAATTCATAAAAAAGAGGGCAGTCCAACAGATCTAAATGTGGATAAAACAGAATTGAAACAGGTGAAAGAAGGTACCTTTGTGATGATAATTAGGAAGAACCCAGTAGTAGAGACAGTGATCAGATGGTACTAAAGGGAGTAGTATTGGGGGACTAAAGCAAAGAACATCGGATCCTTAAAAACATCCAATCACAACTCCTCAATTGCACATCCCTGTGAATTCAATTCAGATCAGAGCCCAAATAAATCGGGTTGGTAAGAGATCAATGAACAGAATCAGATTGCAAGTAACATCAATCAAAAAAGACTCACCATTTGGATTCGGAAATCCGGAAGAGATTTAAAGATCTAATTTTTAAGCAAAAAGGAATATACAATTAAACAGAGGATGAGGCCTTCCACTCTCTATATCTCACTACGCCCCCTCCTCTCCCAAACTTCTCTTTTCTTTTATTATTTTTTTTCTTTTTTGGTTTGTTTTTCCTCTTTTCTTTGGTTATTCCACTCCCTTTGTAAACAAATCAAAAGAAATGGAATTTCTAGCTGGGATTGATTGGAAAGTTATTTTAATTTATATAATTTTTTATATCTGAGAGAGAGAGAGAGAGAGAGAGAGAGAGAGAGAGAGAGGGAGAGAGGGGAAGACAGTGGGTGTGTTTTAGGCAATCCTCTGGTGTAAGAATATTTGGAGGAGGAGCCTAGGGAGAGATGACAGGAAGATAATGAGCTTTTAACCTGATGGTTAGTGCGCATTCCTCAACAATAACAATAAAAATAAACAGGTTCAAAAATAATCTTATGGCATTTTTTTTCATTATTACCATCTGAATTATTTTTTTTCAATAAATATTGGATTTCTTCCTAAATTACTTATTTCCTTTTTCAAACTCAATTTTCTATCAATCACTTTGATATTTTCATGTAATAGCTCTTGTAGTTGACAAAATAAAAATGACCTATACTTAGGGTGTGTTCTTGTGAGTGATTTTTGTGATTTGGTTTTGGGTTTTTGTAATGATTAAAGTAAAAAATAAGAGAGAGATAGAGAGAAAAACTGTGGGACCAATGAGAGAGAAAAGTTAAAAATCAAAAATCATGGATGAAAGTCATCCATGAGAACACACCCTTAGTGTTTTAGATCATTTCTTCATCCACTTGATAAATTTATGACCTTTTCAAACATTGTTTTTTTAATCCATTCTTTACCAATTATTTTTTCTTACTTTCTTTGTCTCCATAAAATTTATTAATTAGTCCCTCAAGATCAAGATTTTGCTAAAGCACAAGGTATTCTTGTACTCGTCAACGTTTTAAATGGAAAATCCGAAGTAAGATCGTCTCAATCTTCCATTTTCATTCCATATTTCTAATATTTTTGGCTCTTTTTCGAATGTGTCGTAGGAAGAACGTTTATCATTGACAATGTAATATTTAAACCAAAGAGAGCAAATTTTGATTTAAAATTAGGTTTGCCATTCCTTGTCACCATGGAGTGGGTGAAATGGTGACTATGTGGTGAGAAGAGATACAAGAATTGGTGGAAATTGGAAGTTAAGAAAATGTTAAAAAGAGGGAAGGAATAGAGAGGAGGGGGGAGGGGGGGGGTTCCTTATAGCTATTTTAAATATTAGAGATATTCTTAGCTTTTCGGAAAGATTAAAAGAAATGTCAAAATTACAAAATTATATGTAAAATTTTACAAAATAATGGTCAAACACTGGAGAGTGTTTTTCTTTCTACGTAGTACAGTACAAATTAGCTTAGTTCTTGACAATTAATTATTGTTCTACCTTTTGATAATTTCCTTTTCATGATCAACCATCTTTCTTAGGTGCCAACACAGAAGTTTTGAATTTCTTATATATATATATATATATATATATATATATATATATGAAAGTAATCGGTACAAACTACAAATATCGTATAAACTTGTTACATTTTTATTGTATCTTTGTTAATTTTAGTGTGTTTTTTTTTTTTTGTATTTCGTTAGTTTATCGTATTGTAGTTATTTTGTTATATATTTACGAACATGTTGTATTTTAGTATATTTTTGTAGTATCTTAATTGATTTTCTTAAAGATTTTTTTCTTTTGTTAACTATAATTATCATACGACAAAAATGTACTAATATACAACTGATTCTCACGATTTATACGAAAAAATTGGTTTACATTCCAATATATACTCCCTTTGTTCCAAAATAGTTATTTTTTTACAAATTTATGCTCTATTTTTTCAAATTTGGCCCTTTACAACATATCAGATTCATTAATATTTCCAAAGCAACACAGAAAGTTTGGTCCCGCGATCCTTGAATTCCATTATTTAGCTTTGAGTAAAACCAAAAAAATACATGAAAATACGACACTCGTGCAGCAGCAGCAGCAGCGGTAGCAATGAAAACAACTGAATCATTCAGATTTGTAAAAATGTGCCCTTTATTAATAATAGAGGGAAGCAACAGTAATCTAGTTTCTAGATAGATAGATAGATTATATATATTTACATGATTAGCTAAGATCAACTAACACTCCAATGGAGAAAAAAGCCTTTAAATTCTGAAATTGCCCATGTTGCTCTCCAATCAACTCTCCAGGGGGAGCACAAGATTAAACAAGAAGTATGCTGATATGATCAGGGGCTGGAACCAGTAGAATCCCAGCTCTTTTCTTCTGCGACAGTATGAAGCAAACGGCCATCTCGTGGACTGCAGGATTCAGCAGAAGTAACTGAATTAGGAGAACCATCAGCTTTCTGCTCAGTCACAACCTGCTCGATCTTCTCCAAAACCTCAGCAATGGTAGGCCGGTTCTCAGCGAAATGCGCCACACACTTGAGGGAAACGTTGAGAAGTGAAAAAGCGTACATTCCAGCTTTTGCAACCTCCTTGTCAAACACCTCCCCTGTCCATTCTTCTCTGACCATGGCCTTCACCCACTTTGGAAGGTCCAATCCACTCTTTTCCACAATCTTCCCAGTTAGTAGTTCCATGAGAATCACTCCAAAGCTGAAGACATCAGCTTGTTCTGATAAGGTTTTCTCGGGGGCTGTATAACCATTGGAGTTGAAGAGGCAAGCAGTCTTGGGATCTAGAAACTTTGAGTACCCATATTCACTTATTAGTGGTTCCTCATTTTCATTCAACAAAATGTTTGAAAGCTTGATGTTCCCATGGGGGATGACCTCCAAGTCATCGGACCTTCTGTATATGTAATCCAAGCCCTTTGCTATACCTA
Source organism: Lobelia cardinalis (assembly GCA_028566635.1). Classification (NCBI taxonomy): domain Eukaryota; kingdom Viridiplantae; phylum Streptophyta; class Magnoliopsida; order Asterales; family Campanulaceae; genus Lobelia; species Lobelia cardinalis. Next base: position 1,701,560 of record JAOWAN010000003.1, on the reverse strand, counting down.
CTGCTATGGACAGCCGCTGTTTCCAGGGAAAATCCCTCTTCCCCTCGATAAATCCTGCAAACAAAAATAAATAAATAAACCAGCTTAGTGACAATTTGTAGGAAAAAGGATATTGGCATATGGCAATCAAACACGAATATCAATAGTCGAAAACTGTTCAAGTGGGGTTGTGTGTGATTGTTTGCATCAGAATTCATGTGTGCATCCTGTCATGAAATGAAATGACTCATCAAAATTTAGAACCGTTTGATCCGAACTAACTTACTTTCAAAGACAGCGAGGAGACTCCCTTTCCTCTGATGCTTGTAGATCAGAAGTCTTTCTTCACAAGTCGAACTGTAAGCAACAAGGGGAAGAATATTTGGATGTCGTATCTCACCTATCATTCTCATTGTATAACCAAATTCCTCCAAAGACCCCTGCAATTTCTTCAATCTTTTGACCGCAAAAACAGCATTATTCTTGAGTTGCACCTTGTAAAGACTGCTGCAAAAGCTTTGGCTTTGCAAATCGGCTCCTGCTCCAAGAAGATCTTCCAATTTAAAGCGTTCCTCCTCTTCAACAAAAAAAACGAGGTCAGGAGATTTTTCTTCTGGTTTAACATCCTGTGAAGTCTTAACTGAAGGAGTTCTTGGAGGAGAGTGAGCTAGAGCCTTTAGAATCTTCTTGTCCCTTGCTGACTTTGCAGCCTTCAAGCTCAACCAACTCGCAAGAAACACGACCAAAGAAATGACAAGAAGTAACGGTAACCATGCAGCCCAGGCCCAATTCTTTCCATCTCCTCCATGATGATCGGATGCACCCTTCTCTGTGCTTGCTGCTTTTACCACCGCTGCTGGAGCATCTGCGTGATCTACTGCCATTCCTCTTGTTTTTTGCTCATTCCCATGCACTTTAGTCGATCCCATGGAATTTTCAGTCAATTTTCTAGCCTCATGTTTCAAATGGTTGTTAGAGATGTCCAATCTCCTGAGATTCTTCAGCTTCAAAAGGGATGAAGGTACGCTCCCATTCAAAAGATTGTTGCTCAAATTTAACTCCTTGAGGTTTTTGCAGCTAGAGATAGAGTCAGGAATACTTCCGTGGATGTGATTTGTGGCTAAGCTAAGAAGACGTAAATTTGAAAGCTTGCAAAGAGAATGTGTATTGATTATTCCACTAAGGTTCATATTTTCAAGCCTTATTTCAATGATGGTGTTTACACGTAAACTACTACACATAACTCCCTTCCACTGATGTGAGCAGGGATGTGGGACAGATCCATCCCAATCAATTCTTAGCACATTTTTGGGATCAACAGATCGAACGAAATTAAGGAAGGATTTGAATTCTGAAAACTCACCTCCACTGGAAACCTTGATCAGTAAGGCAAAAACTGAAATGCACATCAATCCCCTCAGGAAGGGATCAAAATGTCTCCTGGTCCTCATTATGGATCCCTTAACCTCTTTGTTGGATCAACTTTTGATTTTCCCAATGGGTTGTGGTAGAAGGGTTCTTTGGAAAAGTTCAAGAAAATGGATCTCTTGAGCAGCAGGCATAGGATCAATACAGTTTCTCCACTCCTCATTTTGTTTTGGAATGTAAGATAAGAACAATGAGTCTTCATAGTTTACAATGCTATGACAAGAAGATACTCAAACTTTGAAATCATCGATGTCTTAAACGTTCAAACAGTTGTCCGTCCTCTTCTAAAGTTGTGCTATTCCCCGACATGCTTGATCTGTCAGCCAACCGATGTTGTACACCTTGCTTAATCACGAATTATTTGGTGACGATTTTAAGGTTATACTAGTGATTTTCAAGAAAGGAGGACGCGGGAGATGTACCAAAATGCTACAGAAAGACGAATTAAGTAGAGGGAAATCTGTCTTAACATGGTTGGTTGCTTTGTTTCCAGAGAAAATCACAACAGGTGACAGAGTTGCAAATTTTAGGCCAAGGCCTAAAGATAACCAGCATAAACAAAGAAGAGGATCCAGTTTAAGATTCTGGGATATATTGCACTGGCTGAAATTCTTCCATTTTCCTATCTGTCATTGATAAATTCTCTTCATGTATATGAAATTAACTAGCAGAAACAAACATATTGCATCAGTTGATCAAAAGAAACACGCGAACCACATTAAACAGTTAGCATACAAGGAAGTTCGAACATCCTGTCTGTAGGTTAGCTATAAGGGGAAATCTTTACGCACCAAAAGAATGTCGTCTAACATATAAGAATGTCGTCTATCATATAAGAATGTCGTATAACATATATAAATGTAAGTAGCCGCTCAAATGAGAACCTAAATATCGTAGGAACCGTAGGAACCAATCTCGACCGTTGATCTCACGAACATATATGATTCATATCTACACAGTTGATGTGAACAATGCCACCTTACCATAAGACAAAACGTCTTTCTCTAGCTTTCATATTCAAAATTCCTTGTTACCGTTGACCTTTCTTTCTTTTACAATCAATATTGAACTTTTACAGAATAATCAGTAACTGACAGTTGGAAAGGAATGTTTTTTTTTTTTTTTCTTTTTCCCGTTACTGGATGGATCGATCGTTATGACTAAGGATCAAATAGAATGATTAAAGCTAAGACACGCTAGCTGGCTAGCTGTTCAAAGGTTTAGTCCTACAGATAATATTGTTTCAAACATTTTTTTGTTTTGCCAACTTTAATATTTTTTGGCAAAAAGTATATGAAGGGAGGAAATTTTTTGAGAAATAAATTATGGTTCAAAAACCTATATATTAAAGTGATTGGCATTTTGGTCAAAATTAAAAAAAAAAAGTCAAAAGGGCATTTGAATTGAGAGATTGGTTAGTGGAAGAAGGTCACGCCCCGCATGAAGAAGAGAAATCCATTGCCAAAGTGATGAAAGCCCACCCGGCCGCATCTGCTTCATTTTCATGGCAAACAAACACAAGTTTCATGGTCCACCACTTGTACTCCTTCACTTGTTCTACGGACGGCCGGTCTGATGAAACTTTTATTCCCATTGGGCCCATAGTTATTATTTTGATTCCTAGGAATAAGGGAAGAGAAAAAAAGGTTGAGATCGGGGGTTATCCATCGATTCTGTACTGAATCAAAATAGAGGAAGTAACTCGTAGGATGTACATTTTAGGAGCTATAGTGGAGAGCTAATGAATAGGTTCAAGGCTTTTAATCCTTAGATCACTCCCAACAGAGTCAATTTCACCTTACAGGAAATCGAATCCCACACATTATCGTCCTATTCGTCCTTCGTTTTACCATTATGACATATGAGGGCGATTCCTAGCATCACTAGGCAGTCTAGGCACTCAACTGATTTACCGTGTATATATATCAATATATGTGATTAGTTTTGTTTTTAACCATTAGGTTAGATTAACTCAAAATTTTGAGCCATTTAATTAGGAAAACATGGCACATTAGAATGGAGACTTGTAGATAGGGGTTTTAAGTACAAACCGCACGTCGAAATAAATCGAATCGTTCATGTGTATTTTCTTTCAATAGGAGAGTATATTTGTCATTCTTACAAATATATGTCTATTGATACGCAAGACAATGATTTCTTCTCATTAATACGAAACATAAAATATAAAATATAATGTAATCCACACTAAATTAATTTTGTAGGAAATATTATTGTTTAGTGGGTCATCGATCAAAATTTTAACATCAATCCAACCAATATAATGTGACATTATTGCATTTCAATTTTAATTAACTTAATGTGCTAAGCGTGTAGAATAATATAATTTCTAAATTTTTAAGAGTTGTGACATGGTATTAGGGTCGTTCTAAACGTTTTTGAGGCCCAGGGCAAAAAATTAAATTTATGCCCTCATGTTAACATATTATAAATGTAAAAAAGTACTTCAATTTATTAATTTAATGATGACTTAAATGACTTTATAACAAAAATTTTATATAAATTGCATCTCGTTAAAATTATTTTTCTAGAAAAATGAATTGATTAAAAAACAATTTTTAAACGAAGAAATGTGCTCCAATCTTCATATATTATTAAAAAAAAACTTCAAATAAATAATAATAAACAACGACCGTTCACTATCCAATTGTTTGAAGGGTTAACGGCATTTTAGGCCCCAATGTTTGACCACTTTGGCATTTTGGGCCCCCAGGTTCCAAAGTTGGTGATTT
>JAOWAN010000003.1:1632781-1645256 GCA_028566635.1 Lobelia cardinalis | reverse complement strand
GAGAGAGAGAGAGAGAGAGAGAGAGAGAGAGAGAGAGAGAGAGAGAGAGAGAGAGAGAGAGAAAGAGAGAGAGAGGAACATTCAAATAAAAAGATATGTAAGGATATTGCAATGCTCATTCATTTACCTCAAATTAACAGGAATTAATAAAAATTAAGCCAAGTAGTACCTATTGTTACAATCACAATTTCATAAGAGACTATGTTGTATATGCCTATACCATCTAAGGTTGTTTTATCTTATTTTATCCCCTGTTGAGGCGATATCACCAGCTCATGAATTTTTTATTCAGATTTAATCTTTAATTGTATAACTACATATACACCTAAAATTCTCATCTCTATACTCATTTTACCAACATTTTGTTCACGAACTAGCACGGGTCTATATCTTAACTTTTGAGATTTAAGAAAACTTTTCAACTGAAAGAACTCAAAAGATCATCACTGAAGAGGTACTTCAACATGAATACCAAAAATACTAAATTAATTATAGGAAAAGCATACTATCAAAGGTTCTTAAAGCTAGTGACAATGGTCATGATGAGACCTACGGCCACAAAATGATCTCGCAACTACATCAAGTCCTTTTCTGTTTTTCACTCTTTGGTCCATGTAAGTAGAAACTGGTTCAGTTAAAACTCTCCAAATCAAATCCTCCATACTAATGGCTGGAGTCACTGTTTGATATTTACTCATTCATCCTAATATCATTCAAATAGATAAATGAAAAATCTTTGAAAGTGGAAAATATTTACGCTCACTGTTTACAAGCAATTTTTACAGCAAGAAATATGGTGAAAATTCAAAACTTTAACATTTTTGAAGATTAACCAAACATACCCTGCTCATCTCAGAGGCATCAGCATCCATTTCCTTCCCATACTATTTAAGTGCAATTCTTTCTATTAAATGTCATATTTTGAATAAGAATACAAACGAAAAAAGAAAATGAGATGGATACCTTCCAAGGCCAGAGAGTGGTAATAGAGGTCTCAGCCATGGAGAAAAAAGCAGAGAGACCAAAAAGTGCCGCCAAAATCAAACCTTGCTCTTTAAAAACCACAAGAACCTGCAACACCTTCGGCCACGAATTCCTCAACGTCAACGACACACTCTGTTCAAATCCATTCCCGATCCCATTCACTACTCCCTCCAACGCAAAAACTCTCCTGCACCCAATCACCAACACCCCACAGCATATGGCCGCCAACACTAACCCTCTCTTTACCAAAATCTCTAAAACCCTATTATTCACATTTCCACGCACCGAATCTTTTACGCTGCCATTTAATGTTTCACAGCAATTTACGGCAACAGGTCTCAAATGGCACTGCCTAAATCCCAAACTAGCGAAAATGCTGTTGGGACGAATTGCGGCTCGAGAAGAAGTGCAATGTAGGGTTCGAAGGCAGGTTTTTGAGAAAATCCTAATTCGACTATTGGAATATACAGAAATTGAAGGCCTTCGGGTAGTTGAGGATAATGAATTGCTCCAAATTGTGGATTCAAGTGCTCTTGCATCCATATGGATAAATTTTTAGGTCAAAAATAAAAAAATTGAAACGAAAATTAGAGGTTCGGTAATCGGCTAGTCACAGTGGAGGAGGAGAAGAAGAAGGTGGGAGGATGGATGGATGGTGATGAAATTGGCAAGCTCATAAACCAACAGCGTCGGCGTCATCGTGAAACTGCGCCCTGTCAACTCATTTTTCTCTTTTTGTTGCTGTGTGCTGCTCAAGCAAATGCTTTGGGCCAAAATTACTGTTAATGCCCCTGTAATTCGAATATTGAAAATATTCCGAATTATGCCAAAAAGTCTCCTCAATAACTTATCTTAATTAATACTATGATTTTATATTAATATTGTAATTAAATATAAACATTAAATGACATAATTAAATTTATGAAAATAAGATGTTGTAATTAAATTTTATAAAAGTTTGTAAGTACAAACGTTGGTTATATTAAAAAAAAAAGTGAAAAGTGAAAAAAAAAAAATGATGTTTAGAATAAATTATTGAAATTGAAAATTTTTAATAATTAAAATTATAAGTTAATTTTACTCTAAAAATTAAAAACTAGTATTCATATAGAAGATTGAAATCAATAATATATATATTAATAGGAGTAGTAGTAATAAAAAAAATAACAAATAACAATTATCATAAACATAACAAGTACTCTGAGATTGATATAATGAAACCTAGTATTGCTTTAACATGATTAATATAATTATTTATATTTATTAGTATTAATAATTATATATTTTTAAAATAATTATTTATTCAGAAAAATAGTTGTGCCCAAAAATAGTACGATAACTCATCTCTACAAAATCTTCAATGTTGAATAACAATCAAACTACACATACTGGGTGATTTTCACCCAGAATTTTTGATTTTTGATTTTTCTCTCTAATTGGTCCCACACTTTTTCTCTCTATCTCTCTCTTACTTTTTACTTCAATCATTACAAAATCTCAAAAACCAAATCAATAAATCACTCATCCAAACGCAACCATAGAGTTTTCTGATTTTCTTAGAAATACATTTTTTGAAATTTGTACAGTGACTTTAAGAACACCAGGATGGAAAAATGTCCTCCGATGATCTTCGACAACATCGATCATCAAGAGCAGCACAAGTACCGATCACTTCTGGCGCCACTAGCTAGCTCGAATTTGATCTCACAGAACTATACTCCTCTACAAGCTTTGCAAATGCCGATGACTTGTCTTCCAGCAAATTCGTTGGAGATCAATCATACTCCTCAATCAGGCCTGCAAACAAAATCAAGAGATCATTAAACATCAAAAAGATCATTCGACTGCATAATTAACGAAAAATATGTAGTTTGGTTAAAGAGTTTGGTGGCATTATTCACTACAGTATCGACAACAGAGTGAGTCATAATATACATATATATATATACACACACACACACTAACCGTTATCCAACACCAGAACCATGTCACTATCGAGCACAGATGTGATTCTATGTGCAATGGTTATAACAGTAGAGTCAGAAAAGTGTTGCCGTAGGGTCTGCTGAATCATATTATCAGTAGCCGTGTCCACGGATGCAGTGGCTTCATCAAGCACCAAGACCTTACTTTTCTTCAGTAGCACACGGCCCAGACAGACCAGTTGCCTTTGACCCACACTCCAGTTCTCTCCATTCTCAGAAACTGCATGTGACAATTGTACGTAAAGAGCATGATCAGTAAGCAAAACTAGCCTGCAGCTGGCCGGCATGGTTATGTTTAAATCTGTGTCGTCTTAGACTAGTGTCTTTTGGACTAAAAACCTGTTGCATCAAACTTGTCTTCCTTCTTCCGAACTTCATCTCCAAGCTGGCATTTATCAAGAGCCTGAAATGCTTCAACACAGTTAGCTATAGCAGCCTAGCAGCAATATCAGAAAATCCTGATATAAATTTAGATATTAAGTAATAAATCAAAAGCCAACCTCCCAAATCTGTTCATCTCTATACTCTTCAAGAGGGTCCAGGTTGCTTCGTACAGTCCCCTCGAACATTGTTGGATCTTGAGGAATTATGCTCAATCTAGATCGTAAATCGTGCAGTCCGATCGAGGAGATCTTAATCCCATCAATTAGAACTTCACCATCAGCTGGTTCAACAATGCGGAAGAGCATTTGTATAAGTGTTGATTTACCACTTCCGGTTCTTCCAACAATTCCAGTCTTCTTACCCCCAAAGAAAGTGCATGTAAGGCCTCGCAACACGAGGGGCATGTGTGGGGCATATCGAACCTGTATTTGGAGTTAGCACCTAGCTAGGAATATGACTATGTGAGTTCATCAGCCAATACAAGAGCGAAAAAGATTACCTGCAGTTGGCAGATATCAACTTCTCCGTGTTCTGGCCAATGTTGATCTGGCCTATTTGATTCGATAACCAGAGGAGGTTCACTAGGGAGTGAAGTATATTGAAGTATTCTTTCCACCGAGATAATTCTGTTTTCCAAATCGCAGAGTTTCCACACAACAGAAGCTTGTAACATGTTCAAATTAAGCCCATAAGTCACTGCTAAGCCCGCAACACCTGCAAATAATCAACGGTGCCCAAAAAAGATGCAAAGAAAAAGTCATTGCGACAGTTTTCATGGCCAAGCTTGTTAGGCGAGGGAAGAGTACTCAAAATTCACTCACTGGGATTTATGGCTCCCTCTGGAATTGAGATCAAGTAAACTAAAGAAAAAGCAAATGTAATGCAAGAGAGCATATCCAAGCGGATGCATAGCCACTCCATTGCCGCGGCACTGTGAAACTTCGGCCGTGAGTACCCATCTATGAGCTCCAAGTTTGTGTCCTGGAACCTAAGCTCCTGATCGAAGCCTCTAATGGTGGCTGAACCCGTTATTGTTTCTGCAAAATGCTGAATAACTGGAGCTTTGCATACTCCAACCAGCCTTGCGAGCTCTCGTGCAGAAGATATGTAATATTGCTGCACTTTTTAGTTTTTGATGTTAAATCAAAAAGAAAAGAAATGGGGACATTGCTAACCTCCTACAACTAGTGGGGATATTAGCTAATCCCATATATTCTGAAATCATCCACATATATATTTAACGCATTTCAAATACTTCCATATAACTCTTACGACTCAGTGTAATTGTATTTTTCGACCAGATTTGGGAATTTACAGAAAGAACAAACCAGAGTGGTGCTTCTTTATATCTAGATTCTCTTACAAAGCAGATTTGATAAAGTGAACCATTGCCCCACAGTAAGAGCAGTTAGCACAATTGTTCATTTTTAATCTCTCGAGGGCAGTGGATGGTACCTACTTATACTCGGAAGGATTATGAGATAACTGATAAATCAACAATTGCAACGTAGAAGATACTGATAAGGAACTGGAGGTAAATTATAAAACCCCCCGTTTTGTACCTGTAACCAGATGCAAATTGCAATCACAGGAAAGAAAATAAGGCACACTTGCCAAGCAACTAGAGACATAACAGCAATAACACCCAAAAGTTGTATAATTGAGAAGGAAACTCCACCAAATTGAAAGGGAATGTTCATATCAACTGCACTTTGGTCTGTAGATGCCTGTAAATAATGCCAAAAAATTTACTGTCAACTTGAATACTTGATCAGCAAAAAACAATGGAATGTTACTACCAACAGGTACACCAGAAAAAGGAAAGTACAACTAACTCTATTTAGAATTCGTCCACTAGGAGTGGCATCAAAGAAAGACATGGGGGCACGGAAAATGCAGAAATGCATTTTCTTGAAAAGTAATGTGGCTGTCTTATACCCAGCTATCGCAAGGAGCACCGCTCTAGCAAGAATGCAAAAGGAGCTTCCAATCGCCAGAGCGACAAAAACAATTATGAGAGTAACGCTGTCAACTGGAGGTGCCACAGTCTCAGAGACAGGAGATGCCCAAGCCATCCAGTAATTGCTTCCAATCTGAAGTAGCTGGAAAAGAATTTGTGCTAGCAATATGAAGGGCACTAAAGCCCCTCCATAAGCAGTAGTAATATATTTCCAGTAGACGGAGAAACCAACTCTGCCTTTTTCTCTTTCTTCTTCTTGAACAAGCTGCTCTCCAGGCCCCAAACTTTCATCTGTTTTACCATTTTGAGTTTCTCTTGATTTGTCATTTTGGATAACATTATTCAAGCTCTTCACACCCGTTTCTTCTTGAATTGAAAGAATTTTATCAGCTTCTGATCCTGCCCCCATCAAATCAATTGCTGATAAAGCTTCTTTATGAGCATCAACAAGTTCCATGAAATCACTCCCTGAACTGAGAATTTTGTCGTACTTTCCAACTTGAGCAATTCTTCCATCTTTCATCACCTGATATCAAAGTCATAATACCTATGAACAATATGCATAGATATACAAAACCTAATATAAACTAACAAAGGCCCCAATAGCTAACCAAGATGAGATCTGCTGCTGGTAAAAATTCCACTTGATGTGTAATGTAAATCACTGTTTTTGATTCCAGAAGGTCGAGCAAGCATTTCTGTCACAAAAAGTTTATAGAACAATGCTCCAATGATTAGAATCAATTTCTGGTCAATTTCAAAACTGATAGAAAAAAACAAACCAACAAAAATTGGTGTGATTAACAGTAAAACAATACACAAGAGTAAACATATGATTTAACCTGTTTTCTTCGGTTAGGACCCCAAGTTTAAAGACAGATTTTAGCACGAAGTGAGATAAGAATTAGAATGCACAATGTGCTAAGATTATTCTGGAAATAATTGCTCAAAAGGAAAAAGTGTAAGTGCCATCATCACTAGAGTATGTTTAAGCAAGTATAATCCAAAGATCTAGAACAGAGGGGCAACGATCATTTACTTTGAAGAGATGACTTCCCGTATGAGCATCAACAGCACTGAATGGATCATCAAATACATAAATATCTGCATCTTGATATAATGCACGTGAGATTTGTATTCTTTGCTTCTGACCACCACTCAAGTTGATTCCCCTCTCACCTATAACCGTCTGATCACCAAATGGCAGAACTTCAAGGTCATTCTTCAAGGAGCATGCTTCAAGAACCGTCTCATACTTTCCTCTGTCCATCTCCTTTCCGAAAAGGATATTATCTTCTATCTTTCCACTCTGTATCCAGGGTGACTGAGCAGCATAGGCCTTCGTCCCACTGAGCTTAACACTTCCTGATAATTTGGGGATCTCCCCTATGATACATGACAGTAAGCTGGACTTGCCTGAGCCAACAGTGCCACAAATAGCAACTCGCATGCCCTCTGGTACCCTGAAAGTAATATCTTTCAATGTTGGGTTAAGCGATGAGAGATCCCAGGAAAAGTTCCCGTCAACTATATCAATAGCCATATCAGAACTGCCTCTTGAAAGCTTCTCTATAGCATTAGGCTGTAGGTCCTCGAGATGAAGGAATGAGGTGATGCGGTCAAGTGAAACTTTGGTTTGGGCTATCACTGATATAGTGTCTGGAAGATTATAAATAGGTTGTTGAAGAATTCTGAATGTTGCTAGGGCGGACAATACCTTCCCTGTGTCAAGTGGGATACCAATAAGAATGCATGTACCAAAAGTGACCACAGCCACAAAGGTGGGTGCACCCCAGACCAAAGCAGCATTCATGGCCACTGCATACAAGTATTTTTTTCAACCATCCCTCCTCATCATTCCTGAATCCATTGATTTTGGACAAAAACTTCATCTCCCAGCCCTGAAGCTTTAGAATCCTCATGTTGCTCAAGACTTCGGATGTAACCTTCATTCTCTCATCTTTAGATTTCATCAAATTATCTTGGAACTTCTCCTGAAAACTTCCGAATGGAAAATTTGCTAACATCACGATCACTGTAGCAACTAATGCAGCAACTGAAGCAAGCCCAAGATTCGAATATAAGATGGCTAATGCTAAACCAACCTGCAAAAGTACTAGCCATGGATCATGAATGTACCACCCAAAGTCACCTATTCTTTCAGCATCAACAGCCATAAGATTGATAATCTCGCCACTACTGTGCTCTTGTTTCGATTGACATGAAAGGCTCAAACCCTTGTGATAAATCATCGCAACAAGGGCAGCTCTCGCCCTAATTCCAGCCACTTGAAGCTTAAACAACCAGTGCCTCTGTGCTAAAGACTCAACAAGCTTTGCAACAATAAATGCAGACAGCAAAACATAACCCTCGTAGTCAATATGCCGCTGTCCATTAAGGAATTGGACAAATGTATCTATGAGGTAAGGGCCGACATACGAAGCCAAAGTGTAAAGAGAGGCAAGGACGGCTGTGATCACGATATCCTTCCATGTGGTTAAGATCAACGCCTTCACGAGATTAAGAGTAGTGATCCTGTCAGACTCGAGCGAGCTTTTCATAATTGGGAAGGCTCCCCTCACGCTATCAATGTCAGCAAGATGAGGAACATCCTCAAGGTTTAATGGTTTTGAGTAGCCGATGGCAATCAAAGGACCAACCCAAGAGAAGGTAAGAAGACTCAAAACACTACAGTAGGAATAAGGGGTTACAATTTTGGAGTTGTTTGACTCCCTAATTAAAGGTTCTTCAAGAAACTTTTTCATCTTCAACCCTTCTCTTACCGAAGAAGAACCCCACCTAACAAAAGAAGAAACTGCTTAAGGTGGATAAAACATCAGACACCAAAAATCTGATGTTGATTGTAATACACAGTCTAGTATAATAAGAGATTGTAACAGAGACTGCTAACCAAGCAAAGTGATCTAAGCACATGATCAATGAGAACTATAATCTTTGCATCCGTCCAACCATTAGCATATATACCAATAGAAAATCAATTATAAGCAGAAAACAAGATTATAAAGAGCAAGAAACACAAACAAGAAAAACAAGGCTGCCTTGTAATACAAAACCTTACTGGTGCCACCAAGACTCTGTTTTTGACCCTCACTCTGGTGACTAATCTTGAGTTCGTTTCAGACCCATGAGAGGAATAGAACAAACAGCAAGAGCAGCAGATAACTCTTCCACAAATAAATTTCCATAAATAATCATATCATTGTTTGTGTGTGTGTGTGTGTGTGTGTGTGTGTGTGTGAGAGAGAGAGAGAGAGAGAGAGAGAGAGAGAGAGACTACATAGGCCAAGAGATAGAGTGATGATGACTTAAAAGTGTATCTATGAAGAAAATTTTGCCATTCTTTATGCAATGGAACTTGACTGTGACTTGAGGAAAGTCATCATTCATGGACCCTACCTGATGTTCCCTCCCAACAATGAATATTGAGTTATTGACTAGTTTTCCCAGCAAGGAAAGTTATTATAATTATCAGTATTCCGTTATTGACTAAAATGAGTGGTGGCAAGAGTCATTTGAGGGAAGTAATAGCCTACCCAAATATCATGCATGACTCCTACACTTCTGCATAGAAATCAAACTTTGACAAAACAGAGTGCCACCACTCATTTTGGACATAATGTTGGACATAATGCACTAGTTGTGAATGAGAAATATGTGACTAGGCAATAAAAAGAGATTGCAAGGAAAACCCACCACCAAACCCTTAATAAAAATGGATACTTTGAGTTGGGTGTGCAAGTAAACAGAGGCAGCTAACCAAGCAAGGGTTTTGAGCACAGAATCCAGAAGGGTTACAATATTTTCATCACACCAATCATTAGTGGTGTACCAGTAGAAGTTAATCAATAAGCACATAAGGAGATAAAAGATTGAAAGAGCCAAACAAGAAAACAGGGTTGACTTGTAAGACAACAAGACCCCAGGAGTCTTTTCTGGACCCTCATTCTGATGATTAACAAGCCTGAATTTGGGGCATAACCAGGAGATAACAAGAACAGGCAACAAGAGAAGGTGCAAAGAAGCAGAAAACTCAGTGTATTGAAGTAGGAAATTGGAAGGAGAGACAAAAAGAGACGACATACCCACGACATGAATGGAAAAGGAAAATGGTTATGGACGTATTTTTAAAAATTATTATTCAATCCAAATTAAGTTTGATGTTTTAACTTCACGTGAAGTTCATTTGGGGTAGGCCAAAAAAATCCCAGAAGGGTTATGAAAGGCTCAAACCGTTGTGATAGGTCATCGTAACAAGGGCAGCCCTGACCCTAATTCCAGCCAGCTGAAGCTTAAAAATAACCATTGCCTCTGTGCTATGCAGAAAGCAAAACACCCTATTAGTCAAACTTATAAGCAGAAAACAAGATTAAAAAGAGCAAGAAGCACAAACAAGAAAATAGGGCAGCCTTGTAATACAAGACAGACCTTACTGGTGCCACCCAAGACTCTGCTTTTGACCCTTACTCTGGTGACTAATCTTGAGTTTGTTGCAGAGCCATGTGAGGAATAGAACAAACAGCAAGACCCATGAAAACTTTTTTCATACTTAAATGAGTAGGAAAATACGCATATTACCTACTATGAATTGACTTACAACATATAAATACACATGAAAACTTTTAATGGCGCCTATTCGAGGCTCACAATGAGGAATGTAATAGCCTATCTGTACTAAATTCTATATAGAACACAATGTGACCCAAATATCATCGACTCCTGCACTTCTGCAGACAAATCAAAATTTGACAAAACAGAGTGCCATACATTTGACTCGGATTGTAATCTGAGATGCTAATGACCTCCAAATTTCTTCGTCATCATCAAGGAACATCATTCACAAGTCAGCTCTATTTGATGATTTAGCTTTTGAACTTTGTATTAGATCTCACACTGTACTCTGCTACGAGCTTCGCAAATGAGGATGACCTGTCTTCCAGCAGATTCGTTGGAGAATCATACTCCTCGATTAGGCCTGCACCATCAACGGAGTAATAATAAGGATCTCATGTAACCCTAAAAACAGAGTTCAAAGGATTATTATGACGACAACGAAAAGTTTATACAAACCATTATCTAACACAAGAACCATGTCGCTATCCAGCACAGATGTAATTCGATGTGCAATTGTTATGACGGTAGAGTCAGAAAAATGTTGCCGTAGAGTTTGCTGAATCATATTATCAGTTGCGGTGTCAACAGATGCAGTGGCCTCATCGAGTACCAACACCTTACTTTTCTTGAGTAGTACACGACCGAGACAGACCAGTTGCCTTTGACCGACGCTCCAATTCTCTCCATTCTCAGTAACTGTCAACAATTTTTACAACCTAAGTAACCAAGAATCGGAACCATTATGTAAAATAATATGTTCAGATTAGCTAACAGACCTGTTGCATCAAGCTTGCCTTCCTTCTTCCGAACTTCATCCCCAAGCTGGCATTTATCAAGAGCCTGAAATGATTTAAGAAAGCAAAGCAGACGTATAAGATAATAAACTAAATAAGTCCGGTATAAGTAGAAAAGTGAAAGCTCACCTCCCAAATATGTTCATCTGCATACTCTTCAAGAGGGTCCAGGTTGCTTCGCACGGTCCCCTCAAACATGGTTGGATCCTGGGGAATTATGCTCAATCTAGATCGTAAATCATGCAGTCCGATAGAGGAAATTTGAATACCATCTATCAGAACTTGGCCAGCAGCTGGTTCAACGACACGGAAGAGCGTTTGTATAAGAGTTGACTTACCACTTCCAGTTCTTCCCACAATTCCAGTTTTTTTACCTCCAAGGAAAGTGCATGTAAGGCCCCGCAACACAAGGGGCATCTGCGGGGCATATCGAACCTGTAGTTGTCGGATGTCAACTTCTCCATGTGATGGCCAGTGAGGATCTGGCCTATTTGATTCTATGACAAGATGAGGCTCACTAGGTAGTGAAGCGTATTGAAGTATTCTTTCAACTGATATTATTTTGTTCTCCAAATTGCAGAGATTCCATACAACCCAGGCTTGTAACGCATTCAAATTCAACCCGTAAGTCACTGCCAGTCCCGCAATACCTTCAAATCATAACAAGAAAAAGTCAAGATCATATTTTTGAAGGTCATAATCCACATGCTAGTGTAGTCAGCCATATTGATAGTTTACTCACTTGGATTAATGGTTCCCTCGGGAATAGAGATTAAAAAAATTAAGGAGAAAGCAAAGGTGATAGTAGAGAGCACATCCAAGCGGAAGCACAGCCATTCCATTGCTGCAGCAGTGTGAAACTTTGGCCTTGAATAAGCATCAATCAGCTTCATGTTTGTGTCCTGGAACCTAAATTCCTGATCGAAGCTTCTGATAGTTGTTGAACCCGATATTGTTTCAGCAAAATGCTGTATAACTGGAGCTTTGCATACCCCAACTAACCTAGCTAGCTCTCTTGCTGATGGTATGTAATATTGCTGCAATTCATAAAATAAAAGTTGTGTCGAGTGTAAATCAAAGGAAATCAGCAAAATCAAGAATTGCCAAGAGATTGTTGAGCTACCTGTAATGAGATACAAATTGCGATCAGGGGAATGAAAACGATGAACACTTGCCAAGCAACTTGCGACATTACTCCAATAATACCCAATAGCTGTATAACTGAGTATGCAAGGGAAGCAACTTGATACGGTATATTCATATCAACTGCACTTTGATCCGTAGATGCCTGTACATTGAATTTGGTCAACAATCGTCTTTGTTTGATCATAAGGAAACACCAGAAAGGAAAAGGCACCACTTACTCTATTAAGAATTCGTCCACTTGGAGTGGCATCAAAGAAAGACATGGGCGCACGGAAAATGCAGAAATGCATTTTATAGAAGAGTATGGTGGCCGTCTTATACGCGGCTGTTGCAAGAAGCAACGTTCTAAAAAGGATGCATAAGGAGCTTCCAATTGCCAAAGCTACAAAAACAGTTATAAGAGTAGAGCCTTTGACCGGTGGTTGCACACTCGTCGACACGGGAGATGCCCAAGCCATCCAGTAGTTGCTTCCAATCTGAAGTAGCTGAAAGAGACAGTGTGCTAACAATATGAAGGGCACAAGAGCCCCTCCATAAGCTGTGGTAATATATTTCCAGTAGACTGAGAAACTAACACTACCTTTCTCTCT
>JAOWAN010000003.1:1579835-1592821 GCA_028566635.1 Lobelia cardinalis | reverse complement strand
CCTGTTGCTGCCCAGATCACAAGCCTTCAGCCATCGTAGCAGCTCACCAGATCGCAGGAAAATCCGTGCATCATCAGAATGTTTTCGGGAGAAAAAGAGAGGAGAAAGATTGTACTAGTGGGTTTTTTTGTCACTAAGGGCAAAATAGACCTTTGATAAAAGAAAAATACTCCATCTCATATTTTAAACAGTACCGTCTGCTCTGATCTGTCACGATATGTGACTTGCGATCTGACCTTAATAATGTTCGCTGAAATATATTAAAAAATTATTAAATATTTTGTGAATCGTAATGCCCAATAATATGAAAATATTAAATATTAAATATTTATACTTCAACGCACTTCATTGAAAACTTTTATAGTGACATTACTCTTTATCTTGTTCTTCATATCATCCTACCAGGTATGCCCGTCAATTTTTTTTAATTTAAATATTTATTATAAGACTTTAAAGCAAAAAACTAATAGATTTAGATAAAGTGAAAAAAATCAAAATATTTTTTTTAAAATGAGGAAAATTTGAAAAATAAAATTACTCATATTTGTTTTTCAAACTAATCTGAGAATTTAACACCACTTACATTTTATACGAGTGTTTTCCTCCCTGATTTTTTATTTGGATAATTTACAGAAATGGTTCTTGTACAGAAAAAATATTTGGGAAAAAGTAATTAAATTTAACATTGCTCAATTTTGGTGTCTATATTGAAAAAATAAAGCACATTCAGTCTTAAATTCTAATTTCGAGCAAATTAAATTTGGAATAAAAATAAAGATGCATGACAATTGCTAATGGCGAGAATAAAAATGTAAAATTCACTCACGTATCCGTCAGATCGACTTACTTTTTCAATTCTTTACAAAACAAATAGAAAAAATGAGTGAATCTGACAGTTTTTGTCCAGTCAATTGGTGAGTGTTATGCATGGTATTTATATTCAAATAATATTACTCATATATTTTTTTTTTCAATCTAATCTGAGAATTTAACACCACTTACATTTTATACGAGTGTTTTCCTCCCTGATTTTTTATTTGGACAATTTATAGAAATGGTTCTTATACAGAAAAACATTTGGGAAAAAGTAATTAAACTTAACATTGCTCAATTTTGGTGTCTGTACTGAAAAAATCAAGCACATTCAGTCTTAAGTTCTAATTTCGAGCAAATTAAATTTGGAATAAAAATAAGAATGCATGACAATTGCTAATGACGAGAATAAAAATGTAAAATTCACTCACGTATCCGTCAGATCGGCTTATTTTTTCAATTCTTTACAAAAAGAATAGAAAAAAGAATAGAAAAAAAAGAGTGAATCTGACCGTTTTTGTCCAGTCATTTGGTGAGTGTTTTGCATGGTATTTATATTCCAAATTTAATTAGACCGAAATTGAAGTTTTGGAACGATTGCACCTAATTTTTTCAGTACAGGAACTAAAATTGAGTAATATTGAGTTTAATAATTTTTTCTCAAATATTTTTTTAAATATAGACACCATTTTTGCAATTTATCCCTTTAAAAAAAAGATTCCATTTGTTTCACAATTTTTTTAAGATATTTTTTTATTTTTTAATTTAATTATTATAAAAATTTAAAAATTAAATAAAAAAATCGTCTATTCAAACGCGAAACAAAGCTTATGCTACTATCCAAACCATCGTCCATCAATAAACCATTATATTGTAAAACAAACCAAATAAGGGAATTTAAGGGATGACTCAGTGGTATAGCTGGGCTTTACAATATGTAAGGTTTCAAATTCGATTCTTTCCCATGTCTTTGGGCTAAAAAAAAAAAAAGTAAAAAAGTAAAACAAATCAAATAAATCACAAAAAATAATGATAAGTCTTTTATATAGAATAAAGTCGGTTTAAATCCTGACAAGTCCGAATATTTTTTTCCCCGATCAACATGAACAAACAAATCACATGATACTGCAATAGCTGAGAGGCTCGTCGTGATCGTATGACGGGACATATCTTGCTCGCGGCAAACGGCCGTCAAACTGAAAATTGTCACTGTAATAATAGGGATATTCAACCACCGGCTGCCTTCGCGGGTAGTAGTACGGGTCGTGGTCAACTTCGTAATACGCAGAATCAGGCAGTTGTCGTCTTGAACTGCCGCTGTACATATAGGGTGATGATGGTTCATAGCCTAGTGAACCATATCCGCCGTGGGCATTATAACGCCTTCGGAGTTCCGGATGTCGGATCCTGACATTTAAAAGCTCTGCATGCCTCCCCGAGCGAGCTAATGCCCCAAGAAGCATGTTCGGATCCACCTCTCCCGACACGGTAGCAATACCTTCGCGTTCCCGCGCATCAATGGAGACAGAGTACACTCCTGATTCGTAGAGCACAAAGGGAATTAGGGATGATATTTGTTAATAATATTAACGCGACTCTCTTTAATAGTTTAAACTTTTAAATGAGTTGATTAGAAATCTTCCCGCTATAAAAAAATATTACGTGGGTACACAAAGTGCATTGCTTAACAACATTCGAATAAACAGAAGAGTTTCTTTCGGATCAAAAGGTTATTCTCGTGTTTGAACAAGAACGTGGGTTTTTAACAATCTACAAAAATTAATCGTATAACTCGAAAACACAGGCCAAAAATCATATAAATTGAAATCAAAATTAGAATGGTTATCGTTTAAATGCGCACTGATTGAAACAAAATTTAAATAAATTGCAAAACTAACCACGAATGGAGCGTATAGCCTCCATCAAACTTCTCTTGCACATCTCGCAGTGCACATCAATTTTCAATTGGCATTCCTTCACAATAACAAGACAAATGGATTAAAATTTAAATCTCTTAATGAGCACGAAAATATAAATTCTAGAAAAACATATATGTTAGAAAGAAATTTACCATGTCCGCTACGGGTTCCATGGCTCTCGATATGATTGATAGCAGAAGCAAAACAAAAGTATTGAATCTTGAAGAGTAATAGGGTTTATCGATGATGACGAAGAAGATGTAGTGAAAAAAAATTATTGATATTCGGAATTTCGGGTCCAATCGCTAAATTTAGAAACTTTGATGCCATTAATGTAGAAATTTTTTTTCCCTTATTTTTTCTCTGATTCGGAGATTTAGATGAAAAATAAGAAATTCATGCGTTTAGATGAAAAATAAGAAATTCATTCGCATTTAAATTCTTCAAGTAATTAAATAAATGATAAATGAAAATTTCATATCATCAGTGAAATTCTGGAGGATAATTTCCATATATAAAAAAACAGGGAACCGACAAGACGACAGCCTCTCTATAATATCATCGGTACATTACATCCTCCTCGGCATAATTAAGAAAGAAAACGAAAGAAATTGAAAAACTTGAAAGGCACCCACCCACCCATATTACATTACAGATTTCTTTCTAAAATGATAGTGAAAGAACTACAGAAGTTTGCAAAACCCTATATTATCAAGCCTCTAAAGAAGCTTACAGCAATGGCGTTCGTCCGTAAACCCCCACCGCCTATGCCACGGGCAAATTATGCGTTCATGGTATTATTCATGCATGCCCTTCGTTTCTGATCAGCGTCTATGTTTTTGGTTATTTGCCCCGCCGGCCCCTAACATTTGTTCGATCGATGATTAACGTTGCAGAACATTGCCTTAAAGATTGACGTTAAAGGGCCTGGATGGCAAAAGGTAGTGGCTAAGGTGTTGAATGGAATCCATGGTACGTTAATTACCCTATTCTTTCTCTATTTTATATATTTCAGTGAAATACCTATGGGATTCAAATTTAAGAACAGATCTATGCCCAGTCATCTAGTAGTGCTTTCATTCAAGTAGCAATGAAAATGGATTTTAATATCCAAGTTTTGCTCATCCCTTGATACAACTCAGATTGGTTTTAGATGTACGTACGTAGCATCATCCCTTTTAAAAGGTTTTTGTTCTAGGTTAAAAAACAAAAAATTAATTACTCCATATATACAAGTTTCATTCTAGTTTTTTGTTTTAATGAATTGGTTTTAGGAGTATCTAATTTCAAAATGGAAGATGATGGGATGGTGATGATTTCGGGGACTGTTGATCCGAAACTACTTTTGAAAAGGCTGGGAAAGACGGGCACAAGAGCTACGATGCGGCACTGGCAGTACGGAGAATGTTCGAGCAACATGTACTTACCACCATCGTATCCATACGGTTATGGTGGTTGTGACTATTACCAGGGTGATCATAGTAGCACTTATAATCCCCAAGGGTATGGCTCTTACTATCCTCAGTATGGAGCCAATCCATATGAGCATGCAGCGTATGCAGGGAATGGATATGGGATTGCAGCCCACGGAGGGAACAATTATGGCTATCCAAGTTATGGGGTGGATGGCATTGGCTATGGCTATTCAGGATACGGAAGGAACGCCGCCAACAGCCATACAAGACACGGCTATTCAAGTTATGGAGTGAATGTCCATCCAAGATTCGAAGGTGGTAATTACGGCTATGGTGAATATGCAGGGTACGACGGGGGAAACAGTAACCACTATGGACACTACAATATGTATTAGCATTAATAATGCCATTTACGTGAAGGTGTTGGCTGCTGCAGTTAATTTATTTATTTTTTTGGCTCAGGAGTTAGCTGCTGAAGTCGAACAATGAACATAGCATACTCAACTCTAAAGTTTTCTTTCAGAGTTGATTGATAGTATACTTGGAATGGATTGATTGCATATAATTATGGGTTATTTTTTAATGCTGGGTAGATTTATATATTTCTGTTTTTTGCCTTTTATATATTTCTTTCGTTTCGTTTTAATTTTTCAGAACAATTAAAATGAAACAGAGGGAGGGAGTAATGGATTGTCTCTCAGTTCTGGTTGAAACTCTGTTTCTTTGGAATAGTTAACGTTTATCTTATATAAATTCTTGTTTCACCATTTTAATTTCCGAGGAAAATTAGAAAAAGATAACGATGACAAGTAACATTTGAGCGAGAATATATAACAAACAAAGAAACATACCAAGGGCAGGAAATAATTTTGGTTCTTGGTAAAATATATGGACAGCTAATATGCACAAAACATTGCTTTCTATAAAAATGGTGAAGTTGGATTCACCTTCTCTATATGTCATTAAAATTTTGTATGAAGAATAAAACAATTTGTTTATAAATTTTATCTTTTTTAAGGATAAAAACATTAAAAAACGTGAAGAATAATATTTTTTAGACTTTTCTCGGATAACATTTGTACACTTTTGCAAAGTAACTTTTCATCTGAATGATCAGAATCCCATCTCTTCTTCCATAACATTTAAAAACTACATGTATTTTAAATTAATTAAAATTTAAAATTTAAACGGAGGTAGTTTTTTAAAAAATCTGAGAAAAGATGAGACACCATTTGAACAGAAAATTTGAACTCGAATTATTGAGATTGTCTTTTTATTATATTATGATATATTAAGTACATACTCGCATAAGTTTTACATACTTAAAATAAGAGTTTAGTAAATAAAGATTTTGTTAATGACTTCCATATATCTTTCCAAGATTGCCCGTATTTTATTGACATCCTCAAAATAAGAATAAATCGAATATATCCCTGGTTAATTTAGCACTAAAATCCGGTAACGATTTGAACCAAAAATTAATCTTCTGCAGGCACCATAAAAGCTTAGAGACTTAATAGGGATCTTCCATATCAAAATGGAGAATAACTTCCATAGTGCTCCCTTCGTGTCGTTTTAATTGTCCTCCATAGTGACATGTTGTGAGAGCTTTATATCGCTTTCAGAACAATTAAAATGAAACGGAGGGAATATTTACTACTTTTCTTTTTTTGAATTAACCCTAGAATAACTCCCATAAATAAATGGAGAATGTATCCTATCCAGCATCTACAAATCAACTCGTTAATATACTCTACTTTCAAACAACAACTAATTATTAAGAAGCTTATAATAAAACCGGATCTTATAATTAAGCCCTCATAATAGCTAAGCTAGCATGATAGCATCAATGGCGTTCCGTCGCCATGTCCAACATATGAATCAGGAAAATCACGCATCCATGGTTAGTACATATATTATATATACATGCTTGCTCTCTCTTCTTCTCTATCCCCGGCCGGTGTGTATGGCTTTTGCCTAGCTAATATGTCGTTTCTTTATTCACAGGAAACAACCGTAAAGATTGTCATCGATGACCATGGTTGGCAGCAGAGAGTTTCAATGGCATTGAGGGGCGTCCATGGTGAGTTATATCACTCTGTGTCAACCCAAATTATTTACCACTCATCTTGTCCAAGCTTATTTTTATAAGTCAGTTATTTTTTTACTTTTTTTTTTTTTTTTTGGTTATGTATATTTATTTATAACAGTGAGATGTTTTAAATTAAAGGACAAACTACAAAAAAACCGGTCAATGCATTTTAATTCTTGGTTTTCTTCTATTTGGCTGTAGGAATATCTAGTTTCACTATGGAACATGATGGGATGGTAGTAATTTCTGGTGCAATTAATCCATCGCTAGTTCTGAACAGGCTAAGAGGGGCAGGAATAAGGGCATCGATACTGCAGTGTTCTTTTGAACAGATCTCGAATAACAGGTTCCTAATATCAGATTCTGATCCGTACAGTTACTGTGGGTGTAGTCACTGCCCACATAATAATAGCTATCCTTCTGATCAAGGGCATGTATCCAATTACTATCCGAGACATGGAGGACACAACTCTAGCTATCCAAGATATATTGGAAATGGCTATAGCTATCCAAGACATGGAGGGTATGGTTCCGGTTATGGCTATGTTGGCCACGGAGGAAATGGTTACTATGAACATTACTGATGTGAAAGATTACACAGTGCATGCATTTCTCCTATATAGTTGAGTGGTAGTTGTGGTAGTGTCGTAGCTGTAGTAGTAGTAATATATATTGCACTGTTGTTTTGGATAGGTGATGCATATAAGCATATTATTGGGTTTAACATAGTTCTTTATATGGTACATGATCTACGTTATAAATTTGAACTTGGAATGTTTTTCATGAGGTGTAATATTATGCCAAAATTTTCATTTTTTACATGAGAATCATTATTTTATCAATTGCTTAATGTTGTGTTGTTTTTGATTGTTTGCAAATCAAAAAATTTTCCATGGTTAATGATAAGTCTTCCCTCGGATTTCAGATTCTTATTGTGTGAATGATTGCTAACCGAAATAGGCAAGAAAGAGTGACTTTGTGTACCTTAGAGATACCCTGTCAGGTTGAGTAAGATGTACAACCAGCTTTTTATGTCCAAATCTGGGTTTTAGATTCAGCAGCCTGTAGATGGAATATGGCTTAAAGATTAAGAACAATGCTATATGTACGATCCACCTCGTAGTTTAGAAGGTAGATATTCTTCTGACAGGAAGGAAAGTGAATGCGCAGATAATGCTTCAATCTCGAATTTGACTCCCCTTTGCAGCAGCAACTCCAGTTCCAACCTTGTCATATGGAAATAGAAATAGCCATGTATTAAAACAATTCAGTGATTCTGTCATCAATTTTCGTGAATACAATAGAACACTCTACCTCCACTGTGGTGCTTCTCTCTGCAAGTAACATCTTAGTAGCATGGCTTCTGTTCTGGTTTTATCTAAGGAGTATGGAATGAAGATGAGAAACAACGAAATGCTAATGAAATGCCATATATGATGAGAACACTTTTATAACAGACTGCACCTTCTGCTGTCAAAGGAAGGAGACACTGTTGTGGAAGACCATAATTCTCAGAATCTGAAGGAAAAGCTCCAAGCCACCGTATGTCAGGCAGTCGCAGCAACTTTGCATCGTATGCCATTTGCTTAAGGAAATATAAATGAATTAGGTTGTCTAAATTAATATAATCTCATAGTTGATTAGTTACAATTGCAGTTGGCTTGATCATTACTTGACCTTGCATAGTTGCACATGGGGTGCTACTTCATTTATGTAAACCAAATGAGAATAAAACAAGAAGAAAGAATATTTCTTGTGGCTTTACCATTGAACCAAATCTGTACATAGCCAATATGTCAAAGCCATATGGATCACAATCTACCAAGCAATAGACAGGAAGGTGCAGTTGTTCGACGAGGAGTCGCAAGAACCTGATTGAGATGTAAGGTTTATAGATATTCAGAAAAGTATAAATGGAAAAAGAGAATATAGTTGAAGCATTTTTTCTTACTGGTTGATTAGAATATAGAAAAAAAATTCCCTACCTTCTCGTAGGAACATCGGGATAACCTCTTCCCTGCAGATAAATGTAGGTTAGAAACTGAATTTAAGGAGATGTCAACAGAAGGAAGACTCACTGTGACAACTATACAGCGATTTCGTTTACAAAAACGGTCATTTGCTAATCGCTGGAATACTGCATGATGAAGTTCACAGAACATTATTGTCAGTTCAAAATTCAAAGTCCAACGAAATTAGTGAAAGCCAAGTAAGAAGTTCTCAAAGAAAAGAATTACCAGATTCCTTCTCCACAACCAGTATGTATTGTGCAACACTCATAACATCTATTGCAAGAAATAAAAGAACATGTTAGTTCTTATCTCAAAAACCTGGCCTTCTAAATCACATGAGAATCGCAAATTTCAGTTTTGGATTGTGTTAGAACAGGACCGAGTAAACACTATCTGTACTTAAGTTACTCGCCTCACCATGCTAAATTATAACATATTTCTTATTCTGGAGAAACCAAGAGAAAAGGTTTATTTATTCTGTATACCTTTCACTTCCTCCACGTGCACAGGAACAGGGTGAGCCTGCCAGTAAATCTGATATTACCCACTAATTGCATTTGTAGAACCATATTATCAAAAACAACATTACTTGTTCAATACCGTATTAGGACAGTTGATGCAGTCAAATTTTCTTCCATCTTCTGAGAATCTCAACCAACCCATTACCAATCTATAGCAAGAACAAACTGATAGGTAAAAATTTGGATAATGACATGGTCACTAGGTGAGGATTTACAATCAGTAGACCCCTGTTCTAACTTCTAAGGACCATTAACAATCAATTAAGTTTCCAGATGATAAGAAGCTTAAGTAGCCCTGCATCACACAACCATAAAGTGAATCTTTTTCCACCATCATTATGAACGAGGTCTGCACTTTTGTGAATTCCAAATTAGACCATTAGTGGAGAACATGTATAGGCATTAATAAGGTCATAATCCAGATGAAGCAAGTTTCAAACAAATGCCACTAGCATCTGCGTAGTGTTGGACGACTTAACAGAATCCTTCACACCTTTAATAAGAAAAGACATAGAAAACAAAACTTAAAACACAAGTCAAATTAATCAATATATTCCAAATAGATAGTGTTTTACTGCATTCATAGTTATTATAGCATTATCTATGCAGCATTTGCGATCTCTAGCTATATTGGATGTATGGCTATATAAATGATTCATCCACACAAACGTTAAATTACAGACAGTGCTTAAACAATAGTAACATAATTGTGATAATCTTTGCAGAATCCAATGACTTTTAGCAGGTACCCACCCTTTCCCAACAGAAACCTGCAAAAGAAAGAATGAAAAGAGAAAATATTAATTATTTTCTACTGGTAAGTTACTTCTAAATCTCCAAGAAGTTTCACAGAAGCATTCTCCTACCCTGTATAACCTACTACCTAACGATTTGATGATACATTTCACAATAAAGGTCATTTAAAAAAAATCAACATCCACTGAGGAGCCACATTGATAAGCTCAATTCCTGATACTGAACGAAAAGCATCTAACCAACGAGTTGAGACACATTGCACTTATCCAGTACATTCATGATACATGCTTATCGTCCAATCTTCCAAGTAGAGTGTTGACCTATCCATCTTACTGTGTGTTACATGCAAGCTACATATTTCATCAATAAAAAGTCCAACGGTAACATTGGCACATACGATATTCAGGTTGTGGCGGCTGCACTGAAGAAGAATGCAAATATCATTGATTGCCTGGTCTACAACTGCTTGTTCTGGTTTGCAACATCATAAGAAAAATATGAAGGTGAGGTTCTCAATTCAGAGTTCTCTCGGGAAAAACATAAATGAATGAGGGTGTAATTATATATAATCTCTAGAATAAAGATTAAGTTGATAGAGCCCCTTGGTTGTAGGAAACACGGATAGTATTAAAGTTTAACTGATAGATTCCAAACTCACCTCGAAACACAGAAGGATGCATGTAATATATGTCTCTTTTTGAACCATGCTTATTCTCTTGCAAAAGTTGCTGAACAATTAATAACACTCGTAGCAAGACATCTGATGAAAGAAGAAATTAGCAACTAATATAGAACTTTTTTTTTTCTTAGTAGCGTATGCGAAGCAAGCAAGAAAGACCTATTGTTTCACATCTACATACAATTTCCCGAGCTTTTAAAACACAGCCATTATTCCACACACCAAGCATGACTCACCCATCCTATGTATGTGGCATTCCCTCTGTAGTGTGAGAATTTCCTTTCCCTTGACTAAATCATAGCTGCAACAGCTGCATAAAACCCGTAATTAAAATTGGAGCATATGCTCAGAGAATTTTCTTTCCCTTGACTACATCATAGCTGCAACAGCTACATAAAACCCGTGATTAGAATTGGAGCAATGCCAAGGGAATTTCCTTTGACTAAATCATAGCGGATTTTTACGTGGGTCCTATATACGGTGATATCGGGTGATATGGTACTGTTCACAATATGAATATGACATGATATGACATATGAGTTTATGAAGTAAAAGACTAAATTGTCTCCATGATGTGAAATGTTTGAATGTGAGGAGAAAGGTTTGAATGTGAGAGAGAGAATGTGCTGTGAAAGGTTTGAGTTGATTTGTGAAAGTGATAGGTATAGGGGTAGTAGATGGAAAGTGTTTGATATGCGATATTGAATGATATTAGGGTGTGATATTGGAGATATGAGTGATATTACCATATAGAGAGATGTTGGACTCGTGATCGGATCCTAAGTTATTCTACAGTGCTCTCTATTGAATGTAATTCGGAAAATAATGATCTTCACATTCATTCCTTGGCAACCTCTATTACCAGTTAAAGGATTTGTTCGTTTGCCTCAAAAGGTAGACACCAGTGATCCGCTGCTTGTGCATCCATCTACTAATTTCCCACAGTGTGTGGATTTCTCCCCGATAATTAGAATTCCACGACTGACCAGTTCCTTTGCACTCCCAGAATCCATAAATATCCATTGAATAGCATGATTGCAGATTAATAAGTTTCTTCAGTAATTTATATTTCTTTTTAAATGAAAAAAACCATTATCACGTTAACAACGATTTCGAAAAACAATAACTCCAATATTCTTCAAGCAAAATAAAATCACAGCCAGAAAGTAGTAAATGAACTCCAAGTGGCTAACAGCGAAACCGTTCAATTGATTCAACTACTTCTGACAATTTTTGAAACCAGACATTTGGAATTGGGAAAAGCGCGCGCGCGCGCGAGAGAGAGAGAGAGCTAACCAGTTTCCAGAAGTGTCGTTGCAGTAATTTCTGAAGCGATCAATGTAAATCGACGGGGATCGTCCGCTGTAAAGATCTACAACAATTGCTCGAGTAAAATCTGCAAAAATTCATGTAGTGAATGTTGATCAGGAACGGAATGAACGAAAAAAATACTTGAGAGCACGAATCAATGTCGGATGATGGATTTATACCTCTAATTTTCTTCAACAATTGGCTTGAGCGTGAACTCGAATGCTTTCCCTCCATTTCCATCAGTTTCCGCTTCTGTTCAAACCAATAAGTCTGATTGAAGTTGAGTTTATTTGGAAGCAAAAGGAGTTGGGCTTAATTAATACCCGTGAGTCCATGAGGCAGGCATCCGGGCAATCTTCACATGGAGTGTCAGTTACTCCTTACTAGAGTGTTTTAATACACATAAACGTTATAAAATATGTACATAATATAATTATAATACATATAATATAATTAATAATACACATAAAGATTATATGTGCATAATTTATAACCGTTATATGCATTATAATACTCGTGGTACGAAATCACGATTTTGAGCATTTGACACTTTTTCACAATCTTTTTTATTGCTTGTTTATCGAAGTTTAATAACGCTCGCGATCATAGAATCGATATGATATAATTTTAAGAATTTTGTTATTTTTTCATTATATCTCTTACTTCTTTTATTTTATATTTTATATTATATCATGACATATCACTACATATCAATCGACTCTAAATAACTAGTCATGCATGCACGAAGAAAATGAGATAAAGTTATTAGATTGAATATATTACTTCAATCAGATAAAACATGTCTAAGCGGCTGAAAAATGTCATCAAGAATTAGTAGAAACTACACTCTACTCTATTCATAACAAAACAATCCATCCAAAAAACTTACATCTATTGTAGGAAGAAAGAATGAGAGTTGATCAGCATAAACTTAATTGCTAAGATGAGAGGTGAGAATATAGAACAATTGTAAAACAGGAGATGCAATATATACGAGGTTTTGATTTTAATTTTTGTTTTTTGAATTTTTTTTTCCGTCGTTGATATCATAATTATTTATTTATTATATATATTCGTATATATATTTTTTAGTTTAATCATTATAAAAATTTAAAAACATGCCTACTTAATAATCCTTACATCTCAATAAATTAATATAAACCATATCCAAATGAACATTATTAAAATTCAGATCAACAAATTAAATTGTGATGATATAATATGATATTTTATAATAATTAAAATAAAAAAATAAAAAATAAACATTAATGATGAGACTCAAAATTAAATAGTATATGATCCAAGTCTAACAAAATTGGTAAATTATTTTAAGCGCATATGCGCTTAAAATAAGGGACACCCCACCTATACGTGGTTTTCACGCACCAAGAAAAGAGAGTGGGTCCGCGAGTAAGTTTTGGGGTTTTAACTGAATTCCATGATTTCCGGATATGTTTTGGGGTTTTAT
>JAOWAN010000003.1:1500581-1512744 GCA_028566635.1 Lobelia cardinalis | reverse complement strand
TAGTTTAGAGTCAAATTGAAGCAAATTGAAGGTCAGTGGCAACATTGGCACCTGGGTCAAACGTCAGTGGCATAATGAGTAATTATGCCGTTTCAAAAAGAATGTCTTCAAATACATTTAGCCATATTATGTTGGGAAAATAAAAACTTAATCTCAAAGGTATTTCAAATGTTTTTTTTGGATGTAAACTATTTTGCTGGGCAGAATTTGTGAGGGAAAAGTTAGGATTTTTAGTTCGGATTGAGGATGAGAGGTATCGACAGAACTCAACTTTATAGGTTCATATGCTTGTAAGTTGTTGAGAATGAACATTTCTATGGCCGGAAGATTGCTCTTGCAAAGAAAAGGGAGGCGAAAGGAGGAGGAGGAGAAGGTGTTCGAGCGAATTGTAATTTTTTTCATTAATTAATTAATTGTGAATTATAATTTTTAATAATTAATTAAGCTTATTAATTGACTGTGCATATTTTTATCTCAACAAAAAAAATGAAAAAAAAATTGTAAATCACCCCTTTCTATTCATACTTTTATAAATAAATAAAATAAATAAATAAATATAAAATGTGGAGACAAGGAGATGAGGAGAGTTTGGTGATATGAAAAACTTTTCTTCTTTTAATTTTATTTTGTGTCATATAAAACTAGTAACACGTGTGGCATGTTGCTCCATTATAAAAATCAAAA
The DNA here is from genome assembly GCA_028566635.1 of Lobelia cardinalis. Lineage (NCBI taxonomy): Eukaryota > Viridiplantae > Streptophyta > Magnoliopsida > Asterales > Campanulaceae > Lobelia > Lobelia cardinalis. Next base: position 1,512,060 of record JAOWAN010000003.1, on the reverse strand, counting down.
GTACTCCATTGCTCTATTACTTGTATGATGAAAAAAATATCTTAATTAAGTCCATTATACTCGAGGGTTTGTTTTTTTTTTTCCTTATGAAAATTACTCCTAGATCTCTGAATATTTATTAATTAATATCAATGCCTAATCAATCACAATGGAGTATTAGTATGTGAAAAGTTTTGATTCTAGCTAGCTAGCTAGCAGGAAATATTTTAGTATGTGTATGTCTTTTTCATTTCATTAATAATTTTGGTAATCCTTTTCATTTCTCAGGAGGAGGAGGAGGAGGAGGAGGAGGAGCTGCTTTGAGATTTATGTTGCAACAGCACATGTAGAACAACAGACAAAAGGTATGTACATGTACTAGAAAGTCATTCCAAGTCATTCTATCTAGGCCATTATTGAAAATGATTCATGTAAGCCGATCCCATATGATTAGGATTAAAATTTTGTTGTTGTTGGATGTCCAAAAAACTTTACCATATACTCTAGTAGGAGTAGCTAGAAAATAACACACTGCAGTAAAGGACTATTCACATTATACAAATTACTTGGAACATATATTTCATCATCAAAAACTCTTCTCATATATAGCTAAATTCTGGTGCAAAGAACTAAGAATGACAAGTGAATCACAACAATACCAAACAAAGGCTCGTAACCCAAGCAGCTCCATCTCATGGCAGGGATCATTTGTCCTGTTGATTTGAGCCTGTTTTTATCCATATTTCTCCTTCAAACGAACACACTGATCCGCTGCTGACATAGTCTCGACTATGATTCTTCTGTCATTCTCAGCTACCATGCTACTTGCACCTAATAATGTACTAAAAAACACAAAGGCAGAAATTACAAAACCTTTACTGGACCATACATGGCATGTTACAAGAGCTGGCCGGGGATCATCACTTGGCTAAGTCGGGCGATAGAAGATAGCGAAAAGCAAAGTTATGAGGGACCCACTCAATTTTCTTGCTAGATTTTCCTTTTTGATTCGGCGGAAAGCTTTTCCGAAAACAATCAGGCATAGAGTGCTCAATCATGTCCATCAAACTAGCATTGCACAAACCCAAATCCTTTGCATAAAGATCGATAATCTTTGGAAGAAGAATTCTCTGTTCTTTATGTATTCTGAAGTTGTTGTGTACATACTCTTCTTTCGCCACTTCAAGCTCCTGGAACACACACTTAGGCGTGTAAATTCGCACCTGAATACAAACATACAGGTGGCAAAATGAGAAGGAAGTGGCAAACAAGTTGACTCTGGTTTTTAAGAAGTAGGGGTTTGATTGTGCCTACCATAGGATCAGAATGGCTGCCTGAACAAAGTGCAAACTGTACGAGAGGCTGAGGGTGCTTGATTGCATATGCTTTTCTTACATCTCCAGTTTTGAACTTTGGCTTGGGGAAAAACAAGGATTGCAGCCACTACAAGCAGAAGCAAGTGTTATTAGGCCCCTTTTATATACATCTGATCATTCCCAGAATGAAGAACCAATTAATTTAGAGAAAACACTAATCGACTTAAAAGTTATATAAAATGTAGGGAATGGAATGTACTTGTCCTGGACGAGGCAACCGGCATCCTAAAATTGTACTCTGTATATTGTCTGCACTTATGATATAACCTCCTATGTTATATGCAGCCTGGATCACGCAAAAGTTCATTAGATGGAGTGAACGACACACACACACACACATAACTCATTCATACACATGAAACCCATTTATTTGACCTTGAGAACTAAGGAGATCCTCTTCAAAGATCCTCGGGGAATCCCGTAAACCAAGAATGCCTGTTAAGAATTGGCATACAGAAAAGGTTAAGTTCACTTGAAAATGCATCAAATTAAATAGATAATTCCAGACAACTATATATAACTTTTACATGCATCACTAGTGCGTTGTGTATATTGATCCAGAATGCCAACTTCTCCTCGTGTTTTAATTTTCGAGGATCAATATCTTCCAGCCGAGATACTAGGGACCTGCATAAAACAGCATTAATTAATCAAGAACAGATTACTGATAGTACCGAGAAATTAAAAGAAACCAGGATTTGGTATATAAATGCAGACCTAAAAAGTTGTAGCGTATGCTCAACACGAGTTAACATGTGACTATCTCTACAAATCCCTCGTACTTCAACCATAGGAAAGTAAGATCCCCTAAATTCCTTGGACCCTTCAGAGTGGAAAGGATTGTTCAACCATGAATTGAATGATGACGTTCCTTCGACTTGTGGGCTCCACACACCGTACGGACCTTGTGGAGAAGATCTGCTCGGGGACGATGAAAATGAAATTGGGGAGGACTGAAAACCGTGATTAAACAATGGGGGGTCAGAAAGTTGACAATAGATTGCTGAGATGCACTTGACCATTTCCTCCGAAAGCCAGTTTGGTGTCTCGTAAACATGCTCAGATATGCTCGTACCAAGATGCTCCGCCAGACTGACACTTGAAAACTCCTCCGCGGCACGCTGGTGGAATTTGAAAGAAAGAAAGAAACCAAAACAAAAGAAGAAGAGAATACACATTTCATAGGTCCTCAGTTAGAAAATTCTAGTCTTAAACTACACAGCAAAGACCTAAATAAATTTATACCGTACCTCCAGCATAGATAAAGGCAGAGAATGGTATGAATCTACAGCTCTAGCAGCTGCTGTTTCGGTAGGAGCAGAAGTTCGGAAAGAGTGGTGAGAGAGTGAAGAGTGGCTACGATGAATGCAAGAATCTGCGAGAGTCTGCTCCACTGAAGCTTCATTACATTCTTTAGGCCGATTCCCAAATGAATCTCTTGCAGCAGGAGAGTTGCTAGAATTAATAATGCAATTTTTCTTGGATGTGGAACCATATCCAGCAACTTTCTGGATTAATGGTGATTCCTTTTTGACCAAATTTTCTTCTGATTTTTCATTCAGTTGAGTTAGAGATGAATCTCCTTTGTGGAAATTTTTCCGGTACAATGAAAGAAGATACTTCTCCAAATAAACCACTTCCAGTTCCAGGATAGAAATCTCCTTGATCAGATCCTTGGCAGGCTGGATATAAAAAATAAAGTGGAAAATAATCTATTAAGAAGAAAAATTAGATGATAAACAGCATAAACTTGATGACGACGATGATTGAGCAAGAGTGAATGGGAAAAAACCTTGCTAACTAAATTCTCGCCTACAAACCCATGTAAAAAATTCTCACTTCGCGATGCTTTTTCTAACTCGCTGCGTATGACAAATTGCTCAGAGAGTTGCTTTTGAAGCTGTAGAATCTGCAAAATTCCCCCCACCCCCGGTTGAATTTTACGATCGATGATTTGGGCGAGCAGTTAAAAAAATCATGTATGAATTTTAACAGTCTAAACATAAAAGAGCTCCTTCACAAAATCCAGATTAAATCTAACCGGGACGTAATCTTTTTTACCTCTTCCTTGAGTGAACGTACTTGAACCTCATTGCTTTGCAGCTGCATCTGATTAGCAGCTTCTGCACAACTTTTCCACTGTCCCATATCCTATGATGAAAAATTTTCAGATTCTGTAAGTTTGTACACTTCCCATTAATTGTAGAACTCATGCATTGCAGACTATTGGAAGAACTAATTACCACAGCATACTAATGTAAAGCGACAAAGCCCAAAAATAAAGGAAAATTCTCATCCAATCAAAGAAAAAGGATTATGCCAGGATAAACAAGAATTGCTTATTACTCATGTGAATGGGGGTGGTTTATGATTATGAACATCTTCAGCAGCTAGCAGGCATGAAAATGAAGTGCTTACCAACTTGGAAAGGGAAGAAGCTATGAATTTGTTATTCAAGTACTTAGCTTCATTAATAATTCTTTTCCTGGATAGGTCACTGTCAATACAAAAGGAATAAATATTATGCTTCATTAATTAATGGATGTGGGCATTATAACCTTACTCCACAAACTCTGCCCATATTTCACATAACTGAACTTACACACACACACACATGGATATGGATATGGGAATTCAAGAAATTAGAAGGAGAAATTAATACCACTTAGAACGCTTGTGGTTGGAAGTAGTACTGATTACCATGGTTTTGCTTCACAACAGCTTCAAGAAAGAACTGTCCAATAAACCACCATGCAAGATGCACTTCCCTTGAAGAATCTGAATGAGGAACAAGAGATGGTGTACTGAATACATGGTGTCATATGGGGCCACAAATTTGTGAAAAATTCCCAAAGAAAAAACAGAGAATTAAATGCAGCAAAAGAGTATATCCAACAGAAATTGACAAGTACCCATACAGAAACAAGGCCAGAATGGTACTAAAATCCAAGCCACATTTATTCGGGTGACAACAATAACCTTATGCTCTCATCAGAAATCAGAGTACATCCTGCAATATATATAGAGAGAGAGAGAGAGAGAGAGAGAGAGAGAGAGAGAGAGAGAGAGAGACTTCCCAGTGATCCCATCCACATGGTGACATGGGTCCCATGAAAAAAACATGAAACCAAATCTTTCATACAAAGAAAAACCATTTGGATATAATCAAATTTTATCAGAATCTCCTCAACTCAAACAAACCCCAAAGTTGCCTATGAAGATTAGCAGCATTTACTAACGGTGTCAGTTCAACGTGCTCAACCAAACCACCCATATATACGTAAAATACACAGATATATTTATTTTTGTATAAATATTATTTTTTTTAATTATCTTGAAATTGACATAAAATTCTCTGTTATTACGGAGGATAATTAAATCGAAACGGATGATTTATATATATATATATATATATGTAGGAACAGTTGGGACATGCAGATTGGAGAGTGTATTGATTTGAGAAGTAGGAAGGGAGAGGGACTATAATTCTTTTGACTAGTCACAATGCTACCTTTGTTGTGTGGGGAGTCTTTCCTTTTTCTCTCCTTTATTTTTTTGCATCAAAAGAAGAAAACTAGTGTGACCTTTTGCTTGGTGAAAGTCAGATTGTAGTGTTTGGCATTCAATGCTTAAATACAACTTTATGCTGTTCTGGCCCTTGCCTAATCATTCATGAAAACATGGAGTGGTAAAACAGAAAGTTTAATCTTGGTCCCTTAGGTTTGGCTAGAACTTCAGATTGTAACCCCCTCTAATATAGATAAAATGTTGTTTAGTGGATTTGGCTAGTGATATGAATACAACAAAATTTTCTTTATTTGCAAAGAATTACCAGGTTTCAACATCAATTTTGTGCATAAATGTCACTTAACGGAGGTTCAATCTGTAATTGGACACTTATGTAACTGGCCTTGAAATGATGAAGGACTAATTGGCGAAGCCCTAATTCCGTTTTGACCTAATTTAAGACTTTAAAGGCTAAATTGACATGAATATCTTTTAGAGTAGAAATTATATGGAGCACCTATGCGCTCCTTGCAAGGAGCGTCTATGTGTTCTTATTCATTCTATTATGTTGTTTGTGCATTTTTTATAACTAAATGTTCATTTTAATATTCTTATTATTATTGTTGATTTTCAGTAACAACGATAAAAATGAACATTTAATTTTAAAAAATGAATAAACAACGTAATAAAATGAATAGACGCTCCTTGCTAGGAGCGCATAGGTGCTCCATATACGGATTATGCTTTAGCCACAATTAGTTAGGGTTGTAAATGAGCAAGACCAAGATTGGGTTTTCACGGCTCGATTATTAATTATGTACTTATGTTATGAAAAATTTCCGGTGGTCCTTTAATGGAAATTAATCAATTATATTATGCACTTGTGTTATGGCGAGTGACGACTATGGAGTACTTATGTAAATTGGGACGGAATTATGTAAATTGGAATACTTGTGTAAATTGGAATGGAATTAAGGATCTTAACACTTGCGTTCACTGCTCTTAACTGATACTTTTGGTTGATCTTTTTTTTTTAACTGGCCTGACTAGTTTGCTTGCTTCACTGCACTCCTTCGCATTCTTTTTCTTTATTTTTTGCTCATTACTATTTATACAACTTTGCTCATACTTTTTTTATTTTATTACTTTTATTCCATATACTATGTCACAAGTAGAAACATGGCCAATAGACAGCCCAAGGAAGGAGGCAGGTGGGGTCGGCCTACTCCGGAAATTAAAATCACACATCACACATCACATTAAATCACAACTATCACTCATTCTCTCTTTCTCTCTCCATCACTATCATGTAATTTTTTAAAATTCAAAGGGCAAAATTGTAAACTCCTACAAAAACACAAACAAACACAAAACAAACACAAAACACAAACAAAAATAAAACATATCAAAAAACTCCACGTCCAAACACACCCTGAAAGTTTTCGACCCCTACTTCGGCTGCTTCCGTGCGTTTTAAATCCGTGGTTATTTGTTTTTTTTTTTTTTTTAAATTAAGAACAAAAACGACGTCCTTTGTTAAATGATCGTTCCAAAAAGAACACACAAAAGAAAGAAATTAAAATCATCCGTTCAGTTCACTTCAGAGTTGTGTTCCAACCTCCATAACGTGAACGAGCGACTGAGCGAGAACAAGAAAGGTGAACGAGGAGTGCACATCCGAGGCCGAACGACGAAGAAGAACACAGCTCGCCGGACGCCGAACGCCGCTCGCACTCGTTGAGAGCCACCGGGGTATTCTTTTGCCCTAAGTTCTAACTACCCTAATTTATGATTTGCCCTAATTTATAATTTCTCCAAATCTATGATTTTCCTAATTAGTGGTTACGAAAATCAGAAAATGGGCATTGCTTTTGTTACTCTTCCTTATTTGTTCTCTGTACATGTGAAGATTTTCATGGATTTGTGAAGATCTGTTGTTCTGTCTATTGATTTACTATACATTCTTTTGATTTTTGTTTTTGTTACTCTTCCTTATTTGATTTTTCCTGATTTCTGTTCTGTCTCTTGATGTCTGTCCATGTGAGGATTTATCATGGATTTGTGAAGATTTGCTTGTTCATTATACATTAGTCCTGTCCGTCAGTCCATGTGATTGTTTGCTGCGGTTGTCACGCACCTGTTCATTGCAAAATTACATATATTTTCCCTCATTTTTCTGATTTTTGTGGACCCGATCCATTTATTTGCTTGTTCGACCTGATTTATTTTCTCGCGGGGGCAGCGTGCAATTTCGACCCCACCTTGAACAAATCCTGGCTCCGCCCCAGGAGACAGCCACTAAAGCATGTCCTTGCTCCCTCCTTCCACACTTTTTAAAGTACTGTCCAGTTCAGTTCCACCATTATGTTATTGTTTCTTTTGTCTTTCCAGAGTATGCTTATCTTATTCATGATAAGGGTGTTTATGACTTAAGTGCCTGATGGAATTACCTGATTATTGCTGCATTTATGAACATCTTTATTCCTTTGTCATTGTATAGAGTTTCATTCTTATATTCTATGAAGCTCTAGAATTTGATTCCCACATGCATTGATAAATTGATAGTTAGGCAATGTTTTCAGTCGTAGTATTGATAAATGGGCTACGTAGGTGATACAGTTGGGTATTGGATCATCCATCTTGACAAGAAAGTTCCAGCTGATGTTATCCAATTTACTAATTAAGTAAACAAGTTTTAATATACAATGGTAAAACGAAGGGCAAAAAAGAATATCAAGCAACCTGCATCATCCCCTCCAAGCAACCTACTTGATGCTGATTCAAAGGAGCCTTCAATCGGCGACAAAGAAAATACATCACTTGACCTAGAAGGTATCATGCACATTTTTTTTACATGCTCTCTCCTCTATGACCAAGATGATGATGCTATTTTTTATGTATACGGTATGGCTATGCACTTTCTCTGGAAAGCCACAGCATCACATAGTATTTAAGCCTGAACTACGTTTATATGTGTTTTAACAATACTCTCTTGAATTGATATCCAATGTATACCTCGAGATTGCGAGATACTGCATTATTTCATTAAATCAAATAAATTTGTCTGAACAGTATATATATATTATTAAATGTTACTCATTTGTCTTATGTGATTTTAGTTTATTATTTCAGTGGAACGTCAAATTACTGGAATAAGGACCCTCCGTGACGTGGAGACTGAACGCTTACTTACGTGGCTACGTTTGCTGAAATCCAATTTCACTGAAGAACAACTGCGAACTCCTGTACTGCAATTCTTTGAGGAGAACCTTCCAAATCTAGTAATTGCTAAAAGTGGAAAAGATGAACAGTATGAAGTCCAATGGAAGTATAAAGATGGTAATCTATCCATGAACACTGCCAGTGGAAACATACATACTTCTCTTTTACATCGGATGTCCATGGGTTACCCTGAGTACTCCATAGTGCTGCAATCTTTAGGTGGCTTTGAATTTTCAAGTAAAGCAGGTAAACCTGGAAACTGAGTTTTGATGCGTATGATGTCTAGCAGTAAAATTTCTGGCTAGCCTCCTTAACCAAGTTCTTATGGCAACAGCGAAGGCGAACCTCCTTGGCATAGATAATCTGCAGAATGGAAATTTTGTATGTGATTTGCATTTCTATAAATTTAATTAAGAGTCAAATGTTGGAAGAGTTGTTTTAATGCAGCCTTTTCCCGTTCATTCTTTTCTCATTTTGCTTGAGTTTAGATTTTGGAGGAGCAATCTGGTACTCAAATGCTTGGTCTGCACGATTCTCTCCAAACTCCTTGGGTATACAGCTCTTCTTGATCTTTGCATGCTTCTTCTTGGCTGAAACTTCTTATTTAGCTTCTAGATTTTCCATTTGAGTTATAGTAGACAGAAACTTAAGCAGTCCTTTACATCGAATGATGTGGTCAAATGGCCTGACGGTCAAGCACTTCATCAGGAGTTCCCTTTTTATTTATTTATAAATAAAGTACTAAGTAGCTCTTCTTTGAACTTTCTGTAAATTTTGTATGGTTACCATGTGCAAGTGTATCCCCGAATTTGAAAGACTACAATGCTCCTCTGGTTCATAAATTATAATTGTGGAAGTGCCATTGCTTATCGAAGCCATAGTGCCTTTGAATATGTCTGTTTCTGTTCGACGCTGTTGCCTTCTTGGGGCTCTAGTACAAGGTAGTCGTTGCAATTGCAGATAGAGCTCAGAATTGGGTGTTAAGTTCTAATTTTGACTATCAAAATGACTTTGCTGGGCTATTGTCAGATTTCCAAAGAAGACACATGAACTTGAGTTTTAACCAATGAAAGTATTTTTTTCGTTTCTGGGGTACATTTCTTACTGCCGTTGGTAACACATGCAAAGCAATTCATGTGATCATAGGAAGTGGGTTATTTTTCATGAGAGCCATATTTTTTTTTTTTACTTATTGGCTTTTGCATTTTTCCGAGAAAGTATTATCTATTGTGCTTGCAACGTTCACCATGACATTTTGTACTTTAAAACTTGATTTCGCGCTGGAAGGGAGCAGCCTAGGTTGTTTTGAATTGGCACAAGGTGAAATATTTCCGCTGTATTGTACTCTAACGAAATTTCGTTCTTTTTAAAACTATGATGTTGCTCTTGAAGATGTTATGTTAGTGCAATTCGAAGGAAATATGTAGAAGTGAAAACAGAGTTAGAAAGTCTGACTTATTTGTTTCTTGTTCTTGTTCTTTTTATTTTTATGTTCATTTTTATTTTTTCTTTTGAGGGGGATGGCGGCGGAAGTTGGTGGGGAGGAGTGCTAGGTAAGTGTTGAGATTGGATGTTATGATGGCGTATTCATTTAATTGATTATCTGCAGTGCAAGATTCTAATGGGCGTGGAATGATTTTCATTGTGTTCCCATGATATGTGATATATAATGTAATGAGCTATTAAAGGAGCGAAATTTATATTCTAAAACCGAAAAATTGCAGGCGACTAGTCAAAGGTTGTCTGTTGGGATGACTCCCAAACCTCTAAGGGTTCCAAAGCACGGTGAGATGCTTCTATCAGTCCATGGTTCTCCCCTTGGTGTATGCAAGGAAGATAACATGGAAGCAATAAATGGTATGCTTTTCGACCTGAAAACTTCTGTTCATATTTTTCATTTTATAATCGGTATTCTCGCTACTTTCATTTTGCTTTCGAGGAGTGTACAATATTCACCCCCTTTGGGCTCTCTTCTGGGTAGATCAATCAATGATTATTTTAAGATCGTTGCCAAGCTTTATTTTGGATTAAGATTGTATATGTCTTCCAGTTTTCGCTACAAAGATCTCAAGCACATGCAGGCTTATTTCAAACTTTATATTAATGTTATCGGAACCAACTTCTTTCTTTCGAATGGCATCAGGAAAATATGAAAAACAATACTGCACCTACTGCAAGCAAATTACTGTTGTAGATCATCTAGTTGCTGTATGATATCTGCTTCTTTGTTTTTATAACTGCCATTCATGATTCACTAACTGTTGTTCTGATCTGACGATTGAATTGCAGAGACAGAGGAGGAATAGATAGCTCAATTTCAGTGGCCCCAGTAACCTACAAATTGTTCTTTCAACCCGAAGCTGTTCTACAGATATCATCACAGTCTAGTACGTCGCATTGTGCTTCTATTTGATATCATCACAGACTACAGATATCATCAGAGACCGAGTATTTGGCTTGATAAGCCTCGAATACTCTTTTTTCTCTATCCTCCCAGATAAAGTCTGAAATTTTCTTTCTTGAACCGCCATTGTTACTATATCTGTGATTACAGACGAAAGAAAAACATAATTAAAAAAACAGGAATATATTAATACCATTTCCTAGAAAAGAAAAAGAATGTTGTAAGTAATATACCTGAAACCGAACTTGCTGAGAAAGCTGAACAGGAGAAGCAAAAAAGAGGAGACAGAGACGGAAACAACTGCGACAAGAACACATAATTTCTGGTACAAGAACACACTAGCAGAACCCATTGAAGAAGAATCGAAATGGGGATTGAACAAGAACAGCTTCCGGGTAACCATCCATTTAATCAAGAAAATTTAATTAAGCAGGAAGCAAGCCAAGAAAGAAAAAAAGACGGAGATGGAGACCGAAACTCATGGCGCCTTTTGAATTTGTCAAAAGGGAAAATAGACCTCGTACCTGTAAACGAGGTCAAGGAAAAAACAGATTAAGGGTAAAATTCATCAATTGTTATATGGAGTGTCTAGGCACTTCTTGATCATGGAGTGCATTAATATACATAAACGTTATAAAATATGTACATAACATAATTATAATGCACATAACATAATCAATAATGCACATAAAGGTTATATGTGCATAATTTATAATCGTTATTTACATTATGGCACTTCTAGCTAGAGTATCTAGGCACTCCGTATAATTTTCAAAAATTCATGGGAACCGGAAACCCAAAAAAAAAAAAAGAGAGAGAAAAGAGGGATTGAAATCCTACCTAATTTGAGAGGGTTTAGGAAGGATTGTTACCTTTCAGTGACCGACCCTCTACTGTGCGGATGCTTACGAGTATTTGGTAAAAAGTTATAGTTCATTGGTAAAAGGTTATAGTTCAATTATCATATCATCGTAACAATTCATTTTAAAAT
>JAOWAN010000003.1:1469779-1488038 GCA_028566635.1 Lobelia cardinalis | reverse complement strand
TCATCATAAAATTGATAAATTAAAGCATTATTTTTACGTTTATAGTATGATAACATGAGGGCACAAATTTATTTTTTGCCCGGGGCCTCAAAAACGTTTAGAACGGCCCTGGTAAAGACATCAGCTTATGTTGATTGTTTACAGGAAATTAAAATCCCTAACAGCCACCAACTTTGTTTTATCCATAGTTTTCTGTTTTTTTTTCTCTCACTCTTCTAGTGGATTCCTAGTCGTCCATGAGCATATTTACTTCCCTCCAAATGGGATAGGGATGTGAGGTGGGGGTGTCTTTGTCTGTGCGTGGCTGTGTGGAATTCCTACTATTTCTTTAACTTACTAACTAACATTAAAGGCATATCCATATCTGCCGATTGTCAGCATATAACTACAGCTACCAATATTGCTTTCTCCCTAAATCCTGCAGATATAAACACCCTCCTAAGTCCTATCCATTTTTCGAAGAAGTGATTCTCTAAGCAAGAACTGGGCCTGATTTCTTGCAGCGAAAATGTCTCCAAATAATGAACATGCACTCCATAACTGCATTGAAGGTGTGCCAGTAACTATACCTACCAGATCAACATTCATTTGTTCAGAAAAGAACAATTCCTGATGCGCAATTAAAAGATACATGCAAACCAAAGTTCAAGTGAACAGTGAAAACTAAATGAAGACAAAATACGAAGAAGAACATAGAGCAATGGTTGCTTTAACCAAAAGACATGGACGAAGCGGCATAAGGGGAAAAGCCAAAACAAGAAATAACTCTCACCAAAATGCTTGTCCACAAATGCAGCTCACTAGATTGCAGCCACCATTCTTCTCAACGGGTTTGTGACACTTTGGACATGGTTTTGTATGAACAGTAATCCAATTCACTGTTTCTGATTCATCCCGACATTTTTTGATCCAGAGTTCCCACATTGAACACGAACAAGGGGAGTGTGCTTCGGATAAGCAACTGAAACAGAATTGTAAACCACATGAGCATTCTACTTCACAAAACTCATCATCCTCCACACGTATTGCATTTCCACAGTGCGGAGTACTTGGGCACCACTTCACCATTTTATTGTCCTCAATATAAGACTCCAGAAGAAAGCGATCAAACTTTTCTGCTAAATCAGGATGCCTCTTACTAACTAGACTTCGAATAACGGCCTCATCACAAATGGAAAAGCATTTGTGTGCCATACACCTAATACGCTTGCTCTGCCCCTCATTTATCTTCACAATGAAATGCTCTGTCCAACCTAAAATACAACATAAACAAAAAATTTAAGAGCTCATTTTTACCAAAGCATAAACTGAATACTTTTCACATTCATAGAAGAGCTGAGAAGGGACACACTGCTTGGATGATAAACAAGCAGCACTAAAAGCTAACCCTACAGTCTTGAACAAATAACATCACTGAAAAATTACTCATCCACTGACAGCTCAAACAGAAGTTCACCTCAAGGCACATATACAATAGCTCAAACTGCCTTGTCATGATATCTATAAACTAATATATTCATCTTTATCAATCATGTGCCATTAGGCCCATTACTTGTATTGACAGACCAGTGTAACTGCAGTTTGCCATGTCTAGAACTTCGAAGTAAGCACTTCCAATGAAGGTACAACCATGTTAAAAAAACTCTAACCAAGAGGGAAGTGCTTACAGTTGTTGCAAAAGCAGTGGCCACAGTCAATTTTTGTCATTTCGTTAGCAGGAAGGTCTTCTATGCAAATATCACACATTATTGTAGAAGAAGATTCCACTGAGTCAAGGTCACACTGCTCAACCACAGGAACGCCTGCTCCAGAAAACAAGGAGCCTTTCCCCTTCTCAACAAGGACAGCAAACAATTTTTCAATATCCCACCGATAATGGATTAATAGAGTTCGAGCATGATGTTCTCTTAGTGATAGCAAGTCCATAACTCTTCGTAAATCTTCCCTCTAAACAATGTAAACAAGGAAAATTCTCAAGGAGCAGATACAAAGAAGCATTCAAGTAATAAAAGGTCTGTAAAAGAAGGAAGCAAAAAACAAAACTAGCTAGCCTTACCTGAGCAGCCAAAAGAGACTCCCTCGTGATCACCTAAAAGGAAACAATACCGGTTAAATGAACACCCAATGTTTAGAAGCATGAAAAAAGAGCATAAAAGGAAAGAAATTGGTAGGCAGTATATCGTGCAATATCAATTGACGTTCACATATAAAACTCCCTCCGTGTGGAAAAGGGAGGTGCACTTCGACACATTGGAAAGAACAAGAAAACGGTTGAGAAGGATTTGACAGCCAATTCGCTAGAAAATACTTCCCTGTAAAGGTGGCATGCCTCTCTTTTTGGCTAAAATAAAAAGGAAAATACACCTCTCATTTCGGAGAGAGGGGATTTTGTTCAGAAATAAAGTTATCAGTCAAGCATAGGCTCATCAGAAGATGTAGTGGTATTTATTACCCACTCATGCAAAAAGGGGCCTTGTACTTTTCAACTGTTGATCGGAGTGGTTATTAAGTCTTAAAGAAGAAAATACAGATAGGGATACTGAATTCATCAGGAGAGGGAGATGAAGCATACTAAATTCATCACGGATGGAGGAGATTGAACCTGCCTCTCTCTCCAATCGTAGGAAAATGGAATGATAAATCTGCTGTTGTTATCAAAGCGAAATTTAAGTATATGCGTAGACAACTTCTTTCCTTTAAAACATAAACAAGATTCCAAATTTGATAGTAAGACGTAGTAGAAATAATCTGAAACTAAGGTCATATAAAAATGACCAATCAAGCATTTCCCTCGACCTCCCACTCCATGCAAACTATAGAAAGTTACAAACAAGGTCAATCCCCCGAAATGCTTCAACCCTTTGTATATTTTCCCCGATTACATTACACGTTTCGACAAACACTTTTAAGTAGGGGAAATACGACAACAGAGATCACCAAAAAACCTAGTGCATTGTCTTGTTTCCTTTTGTCTTGTTTTTCTCCCCCGGACACAAACATGACGGTAGCACATGGTACATAAGTGTGTTACTATTTCCATTCAATATCACATGAAACACCAAAATAGAAATGTACATTAATCTAAAACGACAAGAACCTAACTTTCAGTCTTCCATCACCCAAAGACATAGACACACTATTTGCAGAATTAGAATTGTGGAATCTGCAAATTCCAAACTAGAGTGCACCAAAACACTATTTTAATTTTGCGGGAAGATTCATACATACGCAACAAATACAGACACAGACTTTTGATAGGTCAAACTAGAGCTAAAAAAAAAATGGAAATTCCTCCAAAAGAGAGAAAATTGAAAATGAAAACCTAAAAAATCACTCACAAAAATACATACATGAAAAAGATATACCTTGCTTGAGGAAGTTTTAGGAGGAATCCACTGGGAGGTACCAGACTCATCATTCTCGAAACCCTCGAGCGATTCCCTGTCCGATGAATAGTAATCCTCTTCACTGCTCATAGAATCCTCCATTTCCCCCCGATTTATTCACCTACACGTGTCAAAACGTGTGTATAGCCAGATAAAGATTTCCGGCGTCGTGCGCAGCCGATTACTGGAATCAGGGGCGATGATCGACGACGGGAGGAGAGACAGACAGAAAGATCAAGGGGAGATATTGAAGAGGAGATGAAATGAATTGGTTAAAGAGTAATTTGGGGGAGAATCGTGAGCTGCGATGGACTGATTTTTAGAGAGGGAGAGAGGGTTCTGTTGTGTTCTTGCGTTTTGAGGTGGTGAAATGCTCTCCCGAAAAGAATTTTAGAATAAAAGAATAGAAAAGGAAATGAGAGAGAGAGAGAGAGAGAGAGAGAGAGAGTATGGGTTTACGGCGTCGTCTTGTTAGAGAAGCGGCGTTACGGCCTGCGGGACAAAACGGCGGCGACTTTAGATTAGGAGTAGTCAAGTTGGGAGAAAGTGGTACCAAAAAGATATTGAACGAAAAAACAAAAATACCACGGCGTCGATATGAGCGTTACTCGAAAATGTTGGTACCCTACAAAATTAAAAAAAGTATTTATATTTGAAAATATGAAGTAAATAAAATAATTAAAATTTTTAATTTAAGTAAATATACAAAAAATGTAAATAAATAAATATATATAAACAATTAGAGAGAGGAAAGTTAGGGGAGAGTTGTGGAGGGAGGGAGGAAGGGGAAGGGACTAGCGAGAGTGAGGGAGAAAAGAAAATTATTAATGGAAATGTTAGATCAAGTGTGAGTTCCATTATAATAGTACTAGTATAAATTTTTTATTCTTATCCCAATATGTCAAAATGAAAATACTCTCGTTATTTCCCGAAATGCATGAATGTTAAGTCGTGTAACTTATAAATCAAATTTATTATTCCTAAACAAGAGTGCATATATGCTTCAGATAATTTGACGAGCGCATAGGCGTTCGATTCTATTAGGAGCGCTCAATGCACATATATGTTATAAATTATGTACATATACGTGTTATAAAATACACATATTAATTATATTATGTATATGTGCATTTTATAGCACGTATATGTGCATAATTTATAACATATATATGCATTGGGCGCTTCTAATAGAACCAAGCGGCTAGACGCTTATCACAATTTGTATATATGCTTCCAAATTTTCATATGATTTAATTAGTGCTAAATTAATGTACAACAACAAAACGTAAAACATTATTAATGATTGCCTTTGCACATTGCGTATTTCCTAAAAATGATCAAGGATGGATGGATGGTCGGCCATAAAATATGTGCATTTAGATCTGAGGGCATCTTCGATAAGTTTGTAAAGTTTCACTTGCTAAAATCAAATTTTAGCTATTAATTGTATTTTAGCTCGTCAAATTTTATTGTTCACGCCAACAAAATTATCTATTTATATAGTAATTCTATATTTCGATTTGTTGTTCATTTTCGGTCAATGGAGGCTAATTAATTTGGATGAAGAGATAACAAGAACAACAATAGCAGTCGCGTCCAAGAAGCCCTGTAACCGTGCCATATGACGACCCCCGTTTCACTTGGAAACCAGCTTAAAGCAGACATATTCAATTCTATGTGTGCCAATGTCACTATATAAATACTACTTGGCATGCACAAAGATGTAAATAAACGAACTCCTACATTAATTACATACTTACTATATATATATATATATATATATATAACTTACCTCATGCAGATGGTATACCGAGCGCATAGGCGCTCTTAGCAAGGAGCGTCAATGCTCCGTATTCATCTTACTATATTATTTTATTCATATTTTAAAATCAAATATTCATTTTTATCATTTTTTATAATTATTACTGAAAATTAATAATAACATTAGAGGAAAAAAAAATGAACATTTAGGTATAAAACATGAACAAAATAACACATTACAATGAATATCGAGCACATAGACGCTCCTTGCTAGGAGCGCATATGCGCTCGGTATAATTTCTATACCTCATGAGGCGAGAATAAACTTCTTTTCATGGCAGATAATTTATACTTTTATTTTCTAATAATACATTTTTCAAAAATATTGTATAAATAGTAAGTATTATAGGGAAACAAAAAAAATACAACATAGTTTGAGCACATGCATTGCACGTGTACATTATTTAAAATACGAATAAATCTATGAATCATATAATTTTATTGATATAAGTTATCGATGTAGAAAACTTTATAAACAATTTGAAGCAATTAACTCTAAGAAAACAAATTAATTCATCATCAACATATAGTTTCAACACAAAAGTAACATCTCCCCCCCCCCCTCCCCTCCCAACAATACAATATTGTATGCAATATTTGAAGAAAATAAAAATATATATGTTTTAATAATAAAGTTGCTTAAATTTTAACAATTAATGATTCTAATAATTCGTATCTTTTTGATCTCTGGTAGTAGTAGTACTTATTAAACATTAGAGGGACAAATGTATTTCAAACAAATTTAAAGTGAAATGCAAACTGACATTATCGTATACGTACCCGTATACCCCCTCTCTCAGTTGAACTTGATTAATCAAGCTTTCGAATATTCTATTTTGAACAAAAAAAAAATAATTTAAAATATATGAAATCGATATATTAAGATTAAAAGGTTGTTATATCTATACAAGGGTAAATGCTTTCGTTGTAAGGTGGAATGTGAACTCTTCTCGATCGGCTGTTAGCTCAAAGGGAGTGAAGTAATTCGCCCATCAGGAATCAATCCTTTCCTAATCAAAAGTAGTACGCCCTCGATCTCTCTTGTCAACTCTGAACTCAAGATTGAATTGAATGCAACGCAAGCAATAAAAGGCTAGATGATCCATCTCACTTTGAACTTCATCTTTTAAAACTTTGGCATTTTCTTTTACAATTTTTGAATACGGTAAATAACACATTGCACAATAAAATGCATACGAAAATCCAAAAAAAAAAAAAAAAATGAAATGAAATGGAAAAAGAAATGAATGTCAATGTTTGCTTATCATCTCTTCTTTGTTGCTGCCTTGTTTTTTGACTGATTGTCTTGCTCTTCTCTACTTGTAGTTTCATTTACCACTACACTCATCAAAGCTTAACTTATCTGCTGTACAACCGAGCCAACCTTCTCAGTAGCGAACGCCACCTCTCAGGATGGAATTATCAGAAAGGATGTGGAAATCATACCGCCTAAGCACTCTTAGTAACGAGTGTCTCTTTTCTTAAAAAAAATGAACATGAAGATCATGGAAAGGATGAGTACAAATAGATGACAAACTAAGCTAACAGTGTTATTCATGGTGCATGTATAATCAAATCAAATTAAATAGGACAATTCATAACCCATAAATTATCCATTTTGGGTTGGACTCCTCGGAAAGCTCACATCATACATACAACTTAAGATATGTGTATACAACCTCCAACTTAAGCATCGTGACTAGACAGAAAGAGCAGTCAAAATGGCTCCAGGAATCCCTTTCTCAACTGCCGGATCTTCATCTCGGAGGCCTCATAAATAGCAGGTAGACGGTAAAACTTCGATGTGGTTTCATCCTCTGGGCATGGCAAATAGAGTAAGTCAACCATTCTGACTGCTCTCTAACTACTGACTAGGCCTTCATTCAAAATTGACGCGAGATACTATCTCTGATCGTCCATCTCGTCTATGTTTGTGCGGAAGATGTAGTCTTCACCCTCCAACTCATCTTGAAAGAGAGAAATAGATGGTATATCATTCCTCTTGGTACATCCATCAGTGTCTAATGATCTACGTCCCTGCAAAATGATTATTCATCAATTTGAAACTATAAGTATATTCAGACATAATTTGGATTAGCATTTAAAATACAAAGTTTTTAAGGCGCAATGATGTTGCACAAAAATACAAAGCTTTTTGGTCTCCTCACGCAATGCGAGAGAATATCAATTTGTCTCCGTTTTTACTTGAGGGAAAAATAAATTTTGACTTCTTAATAAAGTAAAAAACGAATGTGCAATTGAAACTAGAAGATTGTACAGATGAATTGATAGGTTCTAGAGACTCGCTGGACTAACCTTCTGCAAGGTATAAAAGAAATAGTGAAATCCTTCACCAAATGTACTCCACTCAACGGACCAAGTGAACTCGGGAGCATTAAATATGGGTTGTCTGAAGTGCGGCTGCAAGAGATGAGAATCAGTTAATAACTAATCAGTACTAAGAATTTTACAAGTTTATACACGGAAAAGAAAAACACACGCATAAACACCAAATAGGGAACCCTGCAATTTAAAGATGTGTAATGTCGTTCTTTTTGTATTACCTGGCCAAAAGTGATTGAGATGAAAATTCCATCGGGTTTCAAGACCCTATGAACACCTTGAAGCATTGCCATGACCTTGTTAACTGTCTCCGGCCGCGGATTCCAAGGGTCACCACTGTCCACGAACAATACATCCTTCAAATTCAAAAACATTTACATTCTTGGCTCATTAAAAGGTGGAGAATAACATGGTCGATATGATTTCCCAGCAATTTACACCCAAAGCCTACACGAATAAATAAATGTGAAGAATGTTGTGACTTTAACTTTACCATGGTTCCTTTTTCAATAACCACATCAAATGACTCGTTGCTGAAGGAAAGGTCCAGCATGTCAGCTTGCATCACCTTAATATCTGATGATAGAGATGTTTACAATTCATATATACAAAGTAAACCACAAATCAGTTAGGGAATTGCTTAGAGAATCATAAAAACCAATGCATTGTTTGATAGTAAAGTAAACCCACAATCCCTTCCCAAACACACACACACACACACACATACACAAGTAAATGAACTACAGACACAAACCTTTATATCCCTTTGATAATAACCTTTTCTGCATCATTTCCACAGCAACCGAGGATATATCGATGCAGGTCATCTCAGTTATTCCTTCCTTGTACAATTCCTCACACAACTGAGAGTTTCCACACCCCAGCTCCAGTACCTTCATATAGACTTCAAATATCAGCTTTTCTAATGGTTGACACCTGACATCATTATTTAACTAACCCACCCACATACTTGGCCCCTCCTCCAGCGACTTCCCCATTCTCGAAGACTCTCATTTTGAGCTTGTATTTACATGAAAAAATAAAACTAAAATATAAAGTACGACCAAACCCACGCTCGGGGATAATCATAAGATTTCAAATGGGAATCCTTTAGGGGAGCATGAATTATCAAATTCATTCAGTCGAATTGGAGAAGGAACAAAATTAGACCAAATTTGAGATGGTGTAGGTCCATTCAAGCTCCAAAGTTTGAATCAAATGCTTCCAAATACTTTCATAATCAAATAACACTAAATTACAAACTCGGGTCTATCTACAGAGATAGAACGAGACGGATAGAAAGCGGTTACGGATGAATGGGGTTTGATGTGGTGTTGAATAAGATGACGGAAATGGGAATAGTCTTTGAACCACTCGTAATGCTCCTCATTAGCAAACCTCTCATCCCTGTTAAAATTTAAGATAATCATTATTGTTTCATGAAATACAGTTCAAATAGAATGAATATTATCCGGAATTATTGCCTATCAAATTAGCACAGATTGTGCTAATAACGAATTTTTTTTTTTTTTTGAATTATATAAAGGGAAAAATCGAAAACTAGGAGGGGAATTTACAAGAATAGAGTAGCGTAGCTAACCAGTAACTAGGGTCAAGGTATGCCAAAACGGTGGAGGGGCCGACGGTGGGTTTCTTAGATGACGGCGGTTCTTGGGCTGCTGATTCCATTTTGATCGTTTATTCGGTTGCCTGCACCACAGTAGACCCCTATAAACCCTTCCAATACTCGGACTTGAGCCCGTTAGACCCACAAAGGAAAGGTATTTGGATTCCAATTTTTTGCGGGTTGGTGTTGAAAGTTGGAAACTGCAACGGTTTGGCTGATATAAATCGCATACAAATTATATTCTATCGATTTCAAATTTTTTAAATTTAAATTCAATTGTAAAATTAAAAAATTAAATTAAATTGAACTAATAAATTATGATTCGATTTGGTTCAATTTATCAAATTAAGATAAATTTTGTAATTTTTCAAAAAAAAAAATAATATAAGAGTTATAATAAAAATTTTAAATCAAAAATTACTTTTAACATTAATAGCCTATAATTCATGATAAAAATTAAAAAACAAGCCAACTAACTTATTTATTTACATAATATTTAGCACAATACAACTCAAAAATTATAAAAATTTTAAGTTCATCACAATACAATTAAATTTAAGTTAGGATATAATTATCATTCTATTTATATATTAAATTAAAAGAAATATATATAAATATATAGAAAATATGAATGATTTATATAAAAAATATATATATATACATCAGATATCGGTTTGGTTCGTTCGGGTTGAGGTGTCAAAAACGCAAATCGAACTGAAATGTGTGGTTTGAAAATTTTCGAACCTTCAAAAAACCGTCGTTGATTGAAACCAAACCAAATTCATCGGTTTGATTTGTTTCGATTCAATTAACAATTTGAACGATTTAAATTTACACTCCTAATTAAAACTAGTTGACTTTCGGAGAGAATTGTGAAAAAAAATATTAAAATAAAATAAATCTCTGTCTATATCTATACTTCGGGCTTGTTCAAGCTTTATCAGGGTCTTGGTTTGATTCGAATTATTAGTCACCATCCAATGTGAAGATAGGATGATCAAAAATCAGATTAACAAGATGAAAGAAATCCTAGATTTTAAATTTAATTTCGTGTTATTTTTATTCAATTTAATTGCCACGTGCTTTAAATTGTTGTGATCGAGCCCAGATCGTCTCAATTCACGTGTCAGCTGGATAGTGGTTCCAAGTGTGATCCCCAGTGTCACCTGCTAATTAGAAATAAGACAGAAAACACCTGACGTGATGAGCAAGGCTTGGCCTCGCTCGTACGCTCCGACGTGAGAGTAAGTTCCCGTAGGGAAAAGCTGTGGGACCCTAATTAGTCCTGAGGAGAACGTAAGGAGGGTTGCTCACAGATGCTTATGAATGCAATGAGTGCGTGTGTGTGCTTTGGCAGCAATTCAGTATATGAGAGAGTGAAAATACCTTCCAAGGTCCTGCTAGAGGGCCTTTTATAGGTGTCGGATGGATAGCCATGGATGGTAAGGTAACCGTTTAGCTAGAATTGCTCCTTCCTTATTGCTGGGCGAGATGAAGGCATGGCCATAATGAGGGAGTAACGGCAGGCGTGATTGTCTCCCATGTTGACTGGCGGAAGACTTGATCGTATATAAGGAAAGTCCTCCGGCTTCCGTTTAGGGAGGTTTGACCTGGGCCATGATCAGGAGAGGCAAGTGATGGTAGGTCACCCCTCTAGCAGAGGACGCGGGAGGACGGCGGACACGTTGAGTGGCCGCCTAGGAGGCCTTGCAAGGCGGGCTTGTACTAGGTGCATGGCATGGCGGGCTTCATGGAGTCGATCACTTGTCTTGGCATGGAGGTCGATCATGAGGCCGCCCGTTGGGCTAAGCTCATGGCCGCCCATGTGTTCCTGGATCGTAGTTGGATCGTTGGTGAGCCAATCTCTTGAGCCTTGACCTTTGGGCTAGTATGTTGGGCCTGGACTCCTTAGGTTGTTTAAAAATAATTTTTTGTTATCAAATTTCTATAACTTTTTTTTATTGAAAACTACAATACAATATCAAATTATTATTTGACGTAGACATACATTCACTATATTAAATCCAAATTTTAGTAATTGTAATAAAGTTAGCTAAATTATATATATTTGTATATAGTTGCTATGGCCCCCAGGGCATATATCACGGTGGTAAAGGGGATGGCGAATAGAGCTCAGCGCGGTAGTGTGGAAAAAGTTTTTCTGGGTTGAAAAAAAAAATGATCATTCCATTTTTTTTAATTTTTTGTAATTTTATCATGAATGGGGCATTATCTACTATTTTCTCCGTTCTAAAGAAAAAATTATACTTTTTTATGATCAATTTAATTATTATAAATTTCAATTTATTTAAATCTTAACTTTTGTAAAATATTTGTAAAATATATAAGTTTTATTTTTCTAATTTTGGAAAAAAAATAATCTATGCTCAAATTGAAATATGAAAAATTATCAATTAAATCACAAAAATCAAAACGAAACTTTTGGATTGACATGGAGGAGGGAGTATGAAGTATGCGAGGCATTAACTCCTGTAAGAGCAATTTTCAGTGGGAGAAGGTATTGATACCACTTGGAAGACTTTTACCTCTCCATTTGCCTCCAACATTGGAATACAAAATACTATAAGAAAAGAGAAAATAATATTGAAAGTTAATAAGTTTTTCCTCATTTTTTCGTTTACCTTCTTAAGTTTGGAAATGTATTAATGCATCCCCAAATTGGAAAAAAAAAAAAAAAAAGGCATTTTACCTCCTCTTTTGACTCCTCAATTGAAATGCAAATTTATGCTATATTTTTTCAAAATTGCTTTTTACTCTTAAATCATTAATGAAGGAAGAATTTGAAGAGATAATTAACTATAGAGTATTAATTGAAGGGTAAAAATGAAATAATAGAAGATATTTAAGCAAATTTTGATTTTTGTGTTCCATCCTAAAAGGTCACTATTGTGGAACGAATGGAATAGTCAAATAGTAACATGGTATAGGAAGAAAAAGAATGATCTGCATGCATATACATAACCCGAGAACAAATGTTTATGCAATTAGTTTCTTGCCTCTATGGGAATAATCAGAATGTAACACGCCGATAGCTCCTCTGACACACTAATACAATAAGTTGGGCCATCATTCACCATCTTCAGCCTTAGATGGGAAGCTTTGCATCCAATTGAAGTGGAAATAAATATGTACACTCCTCATGCCTTAGTGCCCTCCCCTGACTGACTGTCAGCAGCTCTTCTTTCTTGTTCTGCTTTTCATTATTTTCTAGGGGACGAGGGAATTGGAGAAGTTGGAGGCTTCAAGTCCTCGTACCTAATCATTTAAAGGGGAAAAGAGAAAGTAAAAAAGAAAGACAATGCAGACGATTCTGAGTCATAGTGATCCATGTTTTTACTCAGATTCGGCAAGATTAAGCTGTGCTATTGGCAAATTCAGCCACACGAGGATAAAAAGAAAGAACAACAGGGAGAAAGAAATGACTGACATGTGAAAAGGTGAAAGTGGGCTGGACTTGGTTGTAGTATGAGTTGAGCCGTTACCTCCATTATTTGTAAGGGGTGTTGATGGGATTGAAACGGATGGAGAATTAGGAGACGGTGAAGTAGGGGGCCTGAGATCACCATATCTGATCATATGAATAGACATCACATTACGAAGAAGGCATGATCACCCGCTTTAATGATGTTCATCATTAGGTTACACTTATCAAAAGCTCAATATCACTTTAAAAAATGTTACAAAGCAATCTATCATGAATTCCTCAATGGTCTTAAGAATTCTAATCGTGTTCTTCTTGGTTTAGTGGTAATCTTTACTGGTAATGGAAAAGTTGGCTGATCAAAGCATCAAAGTCGGTTTAGAGTATCAGTAATAGAATAAAAAGTTACTCCTACTCCTACCTCAACAGCCCAAATAGAAAAGAGAAGGGAATAATCAACTTACGCAGGGTAGGGTGACTGGCTGGAAGTTAAAGCTTGGGGAGGTTCTTTCTCAATAAAAACCTCAGCTTCAACCTTAGGTACACTATTGCCTGTAGTCAGCTGTTGTGATGCATCTCCTTCTATCACAGGTGAAACCAATGGTATCTTGCTGGGCCCAATTGGTGCTGTTGGGATTGGAGAGGTAGGCGGTTTCAGATCCTCGTAACTGCCAACAACTCGACACCAAAATAAGTCCGCCAGATTCTAACTTTCTAGCAAAGGGTAGGCAGTAGGTGAAAAGAAAAAAGAAAGAAACTTGTGAACAAAAGTACCATAAGAGTGAGTCCCATTGGTAAAAGGAGTGAATCAACGAATAAAATAGTACTCTCTTCATCCCAACGTGAGTGTTCATGTTTTCATAAATTTGGTCAACTTGATTAAGTTTCGACCAAATATTTATAAAAGTTTGTTTGTTGTTGATAATTGATAGTTTACTTAATGGTCTTAAAATGACCGAATTTTAGAACCTAAAACATATTAATATGCTAAATAGTTTGATAATTTCTCATGTTGACTTTTTAAGAAAACAATATTGGATACTCATTTTGGGATGGAGCGAGTATATTCTTATTGCCAAAAAGAAAGATAACAAATTGGACATGTATTTTTGGAACATCTCAAAAAAGAACAAGCAAGTCTTATTTGAGGAGGAGGGAGTACAAATGTACAATACTAAGTAACCAACCCTGAACGTACGGCTACAAATGAATGGATCCAACCCTGAGCTTTGGTAAGCTTAGGTTCAGTGTATTTGTTAAATGAGCTTTAAGAAAAGCTCGATTTAGCGAGCTAAAGGAACGAGCTCGAGTTCAGCAAGTTAATTAATGAACAAACCCAAGGCGAGCTCCAAATGACCGATGCTTTATAATACATTAGCTTAGCTTGTTTAGGTATATAGTTATATATATTTTAATGAAAAAAATACTTTTTGCACAAATATCTAGTCAAATATACTTTAATATCAGAAATTCAGAATATAATTACAAAATATTTGTTATATGAGCTGCCGGGGATATGACAGATGCGCTAACTCTTGCTTCAGAATGTAGGTTTTGGCACAGTTTCTATGTTATTAACTTCAGTAATGCCACTAGGCGCCTTTCGAGTGGGGGTTATAGATGGTTTCAGGCCCTTATAACCATAACTACAATAGTAATATCAGTGTAAGCAACAACAACAACAACGACAACGATGAGGACAACAACAACAACAATAATAATAATAGTAATAATAATAATAATTTAAATTGCGGAATCTGTGAAGCAAAAAGGAACAGCTTACGCGATGTAAGGAGACAGAGGGCTTGATATCTGCACTTCTGCAGCAGCTACTGCAGGTTCAGGTTCAGGTTCAGTTTCAGTTTCAGTTTCAGGTGTACCAGAGATTGTAGCTGACTCTGTACTAGATTCAGAATCAACAGAAGTAAGCTTTGGCGCAGTTTCTACAATAGTAACCTCTTTACTTCCACTTGGTGCCTTTGGAGTGGGGGATACAGGTGGTTTCAAATCCTCGTAACTACAATAATTATGTCAACAAAAATTACGTCAGTACAATACGAACAATAAGGAGACGATTATTCAATCTACATAGAGTAGTATTTACTTTCGTCAATAAGCAAAATATCAAAGTATATGTGAAAATGGTAATTGCTTACGCAATATATGGAGAGGATGGTGTTGGCAGAACTGGTTTTGATGGGGTAGATTCTTTTTCTGCGGAAATAGGCGAGCTCTCAGAGCTGATGCTCTCATAAACTGGCTCAGGTTTATCCACAACAGCTGGTTCCTGGAAACATTCAAACATAAGATCTTATAGCTGGCTTTTAAAGAGAGCTTAACCAGCATTCTGGAAGTGAAGGGACTAAGTACTACTCCTTTATATGAAGTATGGTTGATGAGGAAGCAAGCACCTTGGGCGGGGCTCCACCACGTTGAGGAGGTATTTTCGTAAGGAGTTCTCCCATGGGAGTCAATGGCGCTGTTGTTTCTGCAATTACCTCCACCACTTTGCAATATGAGAGATCAAGGTTTTTGGCCATAAATGCCATGAGTTCTGCCACCTGATATTTAAATGAGAAGAACCCTGATATCAGTCCTCTCAAGTCTCAACTATACATATAAGAATCTTTAACAGCCGGCCAAACTTTAAGGAAGAAAACCTGAAGATTTGACACTTGGCCACCAAATAGAGTATCTTCCAGCGAGAGGGTTATATTATGTGTTTCTTTATAAGAGTCTGTAGGTCGCTCCATACCTCCAGGCCTTACAATCTGAAACATACCATAAGAGATAAGGGCAGAGATCTTGTTGATCCTAGTCGCAAAAGTTCTCTAAAACAAAAGTTAAAAGAACTGACTGTGTAAGGAATTCCACTTGCGAGCAGTGCTTCTTCTGCTTTCCTTTTCCAGATTAGGACCCCCCAAAACAAACTTTTACACCAAAGGTGAATATACTCAACAGACATATCATTTGGATGCTCTTCTTATAATATATCTACTCATTCTATTTAATTGCTGAAGCTTTTCAAAACTTACTTTAAGATAGCTGCAGGGAATCCAACCTTATTTGTCCCCAAGGAAGTAAGCAAAATAAAGTGCTTAACCTTTGCAACAGTTGCTGCATATTTAAAGAATTTTCTGCTGTTAGAGTCTTGACTTCCCATATTAATAGATGTGCATTGAAGTATCAAATTTTATCATTCATGAACCTGCATCAATAAGGTTTTTTGTGGCTTGATAGTCAATTCGAAATGGTCCAGTAACATCAAATATTTCCTTCTCGCTGGCACCAATGCAGCATATAACAACTGATGCACTTCTTAATGCAGGTCCAATCTGCTCCGTTTTCTCTAAGTCACACTCTACCACTTCAAGCATCTCTATAGCTGGTCTAAAGACCAAAGAAAACATGTTATTTTGCTATTGGAACAGAGCTCATCAGGGGAAAAAAATTGTCAAAATCCAAACAGCAATAATATATCTAGAGCTTCTTCTCTTACGTTGCAGCTTCAGCAAGTTTCATCTGCTGCACGCTCTGTAGATAACATGAGAATTCATTCGTTAATCATCCAAAAGAGCAGTAAATCGCTTCAAATGATTTTAAAGCTCATACTTTCACGAGAGGTTCCGCTCTTTGAGCACTCCTCACACCTGCTCGGACTTTGAATCCTAATTTCAAAAGCTCCCTGAGAAAAGCTGCGATTCTTTAGTTATTTCCGCAATCTTGTGTCAAATTTGGGTTGCTGTAATTGACTTCAAGTTTGATGGTTTTTTGGCTTTCCATTGGTGAACAGTACAGTAAATTTAACCTTACAGTTCGTGACCCAACTTTGCCAGTAGCACCAGCAACAAAAATGACATTTTCATCTTTTGGACTTTCGGCAGCCAATGAACCAAGTGTGGTCGCGCCTTTGAGAAAACAGGAAATGCAATTACAATCAGGAGTATTAGGGAACAAACATTACACCAAAAGTTCAAAAAAGCTTTGATGTCACATATCGATTGATGCAGATATTTTCTAGCGATAGGACCTGAAATATTTAGCCAATCAAAAGTAGAAGGGAGTAGGATTTCTGTAGATGTTGGTGTATTTCCCTGGTGGATTAAGCATTACTCTGCAAACAAACACTCCAAAACACACAAATATTTGCATGAACGCAGAATGCAAAAAAAAACATAGATACACACGCTTTTCTTCTTCTTCTTTTCTTTCGTTTTCTTTTTTAGAGAGGGGGGGGGGAGGGTAGCAATAAGGTGGTTTCGTGGACCAACTTGCAAGCAACTCAAAGTAATCCACCTCTCTGGCCGATCAAATGCAATGCATCCATGCTGCTTTTCTCAAAGACTTCAACTTGTTAGTCTTTTACGGTGGGGATTGGAACAAAGGATGTCAAGGTTATTCCTTCGATATCCTTGCCACTTCTCCCACAGACAACCCATAGAAACCGTCAAATGGGATAATGGGTAACCACTCAGAGATCGTTAAGGTTTCCATTTTTTACAAAGTATGCCACAGTAATTGTCATAAATTAGCCAAGATTGTTCTTTTCCACGTATGAAGGCTCTGTTAAGAATGCCAAGGAAGTTGCAAACCACAGTTGTCAAAACCATATTCTTCTTTAAAAATGTAGCTTTCCTAAAAGAAAACTACTTATGAGATTTCGAGTGGAACCATGAGTAACCCGCAAAATAAAGAAACACATAAGGCGTAAAATTGACAGGAATTCCCTATAAATTCCTACATTGACTTATGGGAAAATGCACAATTTTCGTTATGAGAGGGGAAAAACGTTCTCTTCCAACTCTAACAAAAACTTGCAAACAAGCAAACCAAATAGAAATTCGAATTCAAAATTAGATTCAAGAACATATAAAGTTTAAAGGGAACACGCAGCATTGCAGTAATAGATAGTACCTGAAGCTTGAACCTTGAAGTGAACAAGTTTATTAAGCGGCCCTGTGGAATCTGGGCAATATCTGATCTTTGATTTGGGTGATGATCTGATTCTGATAGCTTTACCGCATAGAAATGGCCTCTCTATCAGAATTCTTCTTCTGGGTATGCTGCTAACAGCAATCGTTTGAGTGCAGCGGAGCTCCATTGCTGACCCAACTTATGATGTCAGCACACAGTAGGCAAGGAGAGTGTGTGGGAATGAAAAACTTTTTATCTATTTGGTCATTCGGCCGTTTAGCAGTTGTGGCGGTTCCCTCCCGCGTGTAGATATGATGGACCCCGCCATTTACCCGCCCACTGTCTGATGGATTGGTGGGTGGTACAGTGGTACTCTACTCGGCCGGGTTGCCCGCATCCGAAATAAGCTGCGTAATGACCATTAATTATCTTCTTGATATCCCGCCGTTTCAAAATAAGTTGCGTATTGATTTGTACCGAATTTGAGAGATTCAGTGTGAGTTTATACATAATATATGAATATGATACAATTCCGTATTTGAAGTTCAATTAAGGAATATATTTTAGGGTTAACGTGGAGGAACCCCTGTGGTTCACGGGCTCGAGGTTTGAGCCCCTTGTACTTTATTTGGTGAGGATAACCCCCCTCATCAAAAATCCGTTTGTTTCCATCCAATTTATATAACGATAAATTGTAAAAAGACATAGTTACCCTTATCAAACAGG
>JAOWAN010000003.1:1458833-1469679 GCA_028566635.1 Lobelia cardinalis | reverse complement strand
GAGAGAGAGAGAGAGAGAGAGAGAGAGAGAGAGAGAGAGAGGTTTATGTGCTGGAAGGATGATGACCGGATCCTTGTTCATTTTTTACTCTGCAGTATATCAAGGCCTGCTTTCCTTCTTATAGAAACCCATTTTATGTTGGTTTCGAAAACAGAGACACTGATGAGTTTAATGCTCCTTAATTTCTATTAGTATGCAGTTTCAAAATTGTAGTTTGTGATATATAATGGTAATAAAGAGTAAGAATTTAAGTGTATAAATATTATATTTAAGGTATTAAAGTGATTATATGATAACAGGGCGAAGTAAAAAATTTAGGGCGATAAATAATAAGGGTATTTTTTGTCGAAATTTGGGACGATTTTAGAAATTTTAGGGCGGTAAATAGCACAACCCTTCTTTTAATCCATCATACATTAGCAAATAAAATAGGTTTCATCCATTTATGTTTCAATTCAAATGCAAGCTCAAGCTATAACATAATTTTATCGGAATATTGAGAATCTGAATTTTACAGATTAGAGGCCTAATTTTTGTATTTACACAGGGCCCCCAAAATTATAGGGACGGGCCTGATTACACGTCATAATTAGATGAGTATTCTCTTCTCTTTTATTGAATGAGGTTGTTAGGAAAAAGATGATTATTTGATTCTGCCAGAGATTCTTATGCCGACAGTACAGAAGATCGTTGGGATGATCACATGCTCCCATCTCACCTGTTTGGGTTGTCCGAAAGAAAGTCCTTAGACGATCTCGTATGGAGATTTCACATCAACCCTCCATCTCAACAAGGTCTTTTATCTCGGCTTGCCGAGGAGGCATATTTTCACTTTATATTAAAAGACATTTATGTTGGAACTAATAGAATAGATCAAAATTCTATTAAAAATCCAATCCTAATTTGTCATAGGCTCTAAGCTCAATTATATCTTTTATATATATATATATATATATATATATCCACTTATATATTATTATGAATCTAATATGATTTATCATTAATTTGCATGAACGAACTAATAAATAAAATACATTGGACTATACTGCCAAAATCGAAAATCTTCTTCAAGGTTAACAAATTATTGGATACTACCTAGCTAGTTTTCTGGCTATAGAAATTATTAATTTTGACTATGTATGGGTCAACGTCCATAGAAGCTTTTTCCAAGAAATCGAGATCTTTCCCGAATTTGGCCCGGAGAAAACAATGTCTCATTGGCTCTGATTATTGTGTGGATGAACGAATGAAGAGATTCAAGACACGCCAACCATGAGTTTGTCCGACTGCCTGCCTGCCTTGGATCATGATGGAAAGATTTTTTGTCTTTGAGCAAACTTACTAGTTACTACTAGAATGAATTAAACAGTATCCATAGGACAACAGGTTTGTTATAAATCTTCTGCACCAAACTAGTAAACTCTAGTCTTGAAATTTGCCACTATGATCCAGTGTCCATAATAAGCATCAGGAAACGTAATATGCACGCTGATTTACGGATATTAACATCTTCTCCCTCTCTCCATCTCATTCATTCATTCATAATAAAGCTACTCCTCCGGCCCTATATTTCTTCGTTGGCTAGCTTAATTTGCCTAAAGAAGAACCAAATGTCGAGTCAGTTGGCTTTTATTTTCTGGTATTTTTGAAAAATCACACACCTGTTGATCCATATTAACAAACAATTAGTAGTCCTCTATAAAACACTGCATTTGTTATTCAAATAATTTTAGTTTACTCAGAAATGGATTGGGCGATTTATTTATCTAATTCTCGAAAAGTCTTCTTTCAACCAAACATTTACCAAAAGGAATATGTGCAACGGTGCAAGTTTGAATCACACCGATCTGATTTAAAATTATATTCCGTTCATCCTAAAATAAATGTGCAGTTTTGACATTTTTCTTTCGTTAATTTTAATAAATTAATGAGAATTGACTTGTTGTTGCCAAATTAATTATAAAAAATATTAGTGAGAATTTAGCTTAAGAAATTTATAATGATATAAATTTTAGAATTTAAAATAAAACGATAAATATATATTAATAATTATTTTAAAAAGAAATTAGGTTGAAAATATGATTTGGCGACTATAAGTATCAAAAAGAGGATGAATCGGCAAAAAGGAGAAGCATCAACCAGAGTCGTTCAACTCTCGATCCTAAACAGGAAACTAACAAAATAAAATCGCAGAAGCTGACAAAAAAAAGCATATGGAACCCCAGGGGAGAGTGATATACTTTTTTTTATAAAACAAACTTCACCCATCATTTATCTTTCTTTAACGATTTCAATTAACGTGCGCACTGGTGTTCAGTTCAATCCCATCCCATCCAATCCAATGGCAGTCTCCCTCCAATTCTGCCGACTCTCTACCCGTACCGATCTCTCCTTACCGGACGTCAAGGTCTTCCGCTGCCGTAAACCTAACTCCGTCCGATGCTCCTCCGCCGGCGGCAGCGAATCCGCTCCTTCCTCCTCCTCTGTGGCCGTCAGTTCCGATTTCGACGCCAAAGTCTTCCGACATAACTTGACCAGAAGTGACAATTACAATCGCAGAGGCTTCGGACATAAGAAGGAGACGCTCGAGCTCATGAATCGAGAGTACACCAGTATGTTATTCTCTGCTCTTGCTCATAATTCTAACTATTTAAAACGTCCTGCTCAGTTCAACTGTTGTTATTATTATTATTGAGATAAGTGATTACAGTATTGTCTTAAGTTTGACTTTGAGTAATTGATCAAAGTTGCTTCTTATGATATTCATAGTGAAAAGTTCATTTCTCGTTCGTGTTAAAAAAATTCAAAAATATACATATATATATATATATATATATATTGTATTACTATCTTACTCACTTGAACTGCTCCTCTGTTATTATGATCTGGATTTATGATCTTTTGTTTGAGTAGTTATTGAGCATTTGCGATTTATTTTGTTCACATTGAAAACTTTGTTTTTCTTTGATATTTTATTTTGTTCTAGGTATTAGTTATTCTAAAACCAAAAATTGAGTATTCTGAACTGCAACTTTATATAATTTTGTACGG
Source organism: Lobelia cardinalis (assembly GCA_028566635.1). Lineage (NCBI taxonomy): Eukaryota > Viridiplantae > Streptophyta > Magnoliopsida > Asterales > Campanulaceae > Lobelia > Lobelia cardinalis. The sequence continues at coordinate 1,466,628 of JAOWAN010000003.1, read as the reverse complement.
ACATGTATAATTGTAAAAAAAATATTCTATCAAGAAAATCAAAGTGACCAAAAAAAGGTTGAAATAGGACAAACGGGGGAGAATTTCACTTTTTTTATATTCAATCCTTTAATAAGGATCAATCATTGACCTATATGATTTTTGTTGGTATGCTTATATTAGCTCATCTTGGGAACTGGCAGGTGATATTATTAAGACTTTGAAAGAAAACGGCTATCAATACACATGGGGAAACGTTACTGTAAAGCTTGCTGAAGCCTATGGCTTTTGCTGGGGCGTGGAGCGAGCTGTTCAGATTGCTTATGAAGCGAGAAAACAGTTTCCTGAAGAGAAGATTTGGATCACGAATGAGATTATTCATAATCCTACTGTAAATAAGGTATGTTGCATGCTTCTAGGCTGAAGACTACATAAATTTGCCCAATTTATCGCTAAAATAATGTTTATGTTTGAAAGTGGTTCAGGACATAGGAAGTTCAGGGAGCCATTGCATTTCTAGTTCTTCAGTTCTGTCATAGTTGATACTCTTTAGTCTTTGCCTAAGGCCTCATATTTTGGTTGACAAGCACGACTATAAGAGATTAGAAGTTTTCTGTTTCTCTTTAGAAAGTTTAAAATTTCATGTATTTCCCCTCCAAGGATGTGCTAGTGCTTTTTCATTCTGAACGAAATTTCTTAATAGAGTTTAGTAGATAGTTATCTGGTCACCAAAGTTAGTTACCTTTACGATGGCTGAGAAAATTTTGTTTTTTTATGTGTCCTGAGAACTGCAGTGAGAATTCTGAATTGCTTGAAGAAGGAAGCTTACTAAAATTTAGTATCTGTGCTTCTTTTTTTTCCCGCTTCATTTCTGTGCCATGTTCTTTGCTTGCTTTGTCCTCTATTATTTCTATTGAGTTTCCTGCTCATTTAGGCTGTGCGATCATGAGCATCCAGCTAAATACTTGGCAAATTCTTATTGACGTCTATGACAGAACATCATTAAAGTGTATTCTGGACATTATTTAAGAATAGCTACTACCAAATTCCAGAGATACATGCTTAGTGGTCACTAAGAAGTGTTGTTTGATAAGTGGGGTTCTATATCCTACTTTATTGGATGCATACTTTGAGGTCTACACCTTTCTCCTCTGGTTATGTATATAATGTGGCATTAAACTCATTTGGAGAGCATTGAGCGCCTTAATCCTATCTTTTTAAGTACTTAGGGAATAAGAAAAAAGTACAAGGAAAACTAAAAGCAAACCTTAGGCTAAACTGCTACTAGTCCTGCAGATAGCAGATCTCTGATTATTCAGTCCTCCGTATATCTTGGGATCCATTAGGATATCTCTTTTGATCTTGACCAGGTCCCAATTCGGTCATTCTGTCTACACGACTACTTACAGGATGAACTTATGTCCCATTTCTTCAAATGTTGCACCTGATCATATATCCATTGCTGTGATGTGATATGTCAGATACTTGGTGGCCGGATGGTGAACCACAAAGAAATTAAGCTTGAAGTTTGCAATAGTTTTACTCTTTTACCTTTACTTTAGTTGCTTTGATAATGGATTTCTTATCTGTCTTTTGCAGTTCCTTTTGTTTTTTTATTCTATCCCTTATTTCTAATAATCCCTGTCTAAATCAATTGTTTATTTGAAGTTTTCAACTATATTATATTATTATGTCTCTTCTTTCTGATTAAACATGCGGTAGAATTGACACTTTGAACTCCGCCAGTTGATCAGGAAACCTGTGAAATTGGCTTACAGCTAATTTTCCAGGGAAGTTTTTATCATCCATTGACAGATAGATTGCCATACATGTAAAATCCCTTTTTTGGGCGCATGTTCCTATTGTTTGTCTTTTTAATATGGCGCACTATGCTACAAATCTCTGAGCTTGTTTTATCTCAGAGGCTCGAGGAGATGAAAGTCACCAATCTCCCCATCAAGGAAGGGGAGAAACAATTTAATGTCGTTGAGAAGGGTGACGTCGTGATTTTGCCAGCTTTTGGAGCAGCTGTAGATGAGATGTTGGTTTTGAATGACAAAAAGGTTCAAATAGTTGATACAACATGCCCTTGGGTGTCGAAGGTATCTCTTTGTGGAAACTGGCCTGCTTTTAGCTTGATTTCCTTGCCTGTTAATAGTTGTTTACCACTGCATCCCATATCTTGAGGTTTTTATTTTTGTATGAAGGTATGGACTAGTGTTGAAAAGCATAAAAAGGGAGATTATACTTCAATTATTCATGGTAAATATTCGCATGAAGAGACTGTTGCTACTGCATCTTTTGCTGGCAAGTATATTATCGTGAAAAACATGGCTGAGGTATATTTTGTTTCTCTATATATTATGTGTTTGATGTTGTTCCTTAAATAAAATTTGTTTCTAGTTTCTATGAATATCTTTCCTATATTCTCCCTTCGTTCCGCAAGCTTTTTAATTTGTATTTTTACTATTTTGTATTTTTTTTATGAATTGTACTGAAGTTATAATTTATTTTCTACAAGTGCGAGGAAACTATCATATTTTGAATACAAAAGAGCAATTTGAGAAATACAAATATTATAGTTTAATTTTTAAAGGTGGACTCTTTGAGTGGAACATCCCGAAATAGAATAGTGGACTCTTTGTCTAGATCAGAAGGAGTATCATTTTAATCAAGATAGTGTTGCGGTATTCAGATGTGCATTGTACATAATCCATGTTCACGGACATGATGTTTTTAAGTTTCTGTAATTAACGCAGGCAACATATGTATGCGATTACATTCTTGGTGGTAAACTCGATGGGTCTAGCTCAACCAAAGAAGCATTTTTGGAGGTATGCCTTTTTGGCCTATTGTATGTTGTCTTCTAAATTTGTAGATATGAAGCTAATTTTGCATTGCTGTGCATAACTTGCAGAAATTTAAGTTTGCTGTTTCCAAGGGTTTTGATCCGGACACTGACCTAGAGAAAACTGGAGTGGCGAATCAAACTACCATGCTGAAGGGAGAAACAGAAGAGATTGGTCAGTCATGTTACCATTGCATCACGTCACCTTGTGTGGAAGTTGCTATTTGTGATAGTTACTGTACTGTTTAAATGTTACAGGGAGATTAGTTGAGAGGACCATGATGCAGAAATATGGAGTGGAAAATATCAACAACCACTTCATCAGCTTTAACACTATATGTGATGCTACTCAAGTAAATTTCTGTACCTAACCAACGATTGTTACTAATTCCAATGAACCACTTCATTTTAGTCGAACAACATTATACACTGAAAGCTTGCATTGTTTGTTCCCTCTGTTGTATGCTCATCTTTATGCTTTCTAAAATGCCGAATGACTGTTTCTTGATTAGTTCTGTATGCTTGTAGTAGAATAGGAAGGTTTCAGCATTCCTTATTTCATGTTTAACTTTCCATGTTAACATTTTCCAAATGCATTCTTTATGTTTTGACGTCTAATTGCATCCTGGTAAAATATCTTCTAGTTATTGACACTTGTTATTCTATGCTGTGCACCTGTGCCGTGACTGTGGCTTATATCACTCTGTCACTCAATCATGACGACCTGTGTAATTCCATCCAGCTATCTAGCTCAAGTTCGGGCGTGCTGTGCCCACATTCTGGCCAAAACACGGGTGTTAATCACTCCGTTTCAGCTATTAAAACGTATCAATACTGAGCTCTGAAACGCCACGATTTGAAAACATGCATAGTTTTTCATTGCCACAAGTTCTATCTTTTATAGACAAAAACGGAGGTTTTGAGTTGTTAAGACAATAAGACCAAAATAACCCCCTCATACCCACTTCTCTCTCTCTCTCTCTCTCTCTCTCTCTCTCTCTCTCTCTCTCTCTTTTCTTATATACAAACAAACAAATGATTGTTTGAATATATCTAAATATGTATTTAAGAGAACACTATGAAGCTCATTATGTGATTTTTTTTTTCTTAAGAAAAATCCGAAAGTTCAGTTGAAATATGAAGTTGCTTTATTGAACTATTTTTTCTTATTTTCTTGTGGTTTAGATTTCATATGTGTATTTAACTGTTAGTTCACTCTTCTTGATAAGTAATTGTATGATTTTATATTGAGACTTTATACGTACCAACTTTAAAGCAAAGTACGTTCTTTATAATAGGATGAAATTGGCATTGTTCACACGATTCACAAATATAAGAAAAAACTGTTTTTTTTTTTTTTTTATGATTTTTGTTTTTTGATTTTTAATAGATCCCGCCATTTTCTCTCTATCTCTCTCCTACTTTTTCACTTTAATCATTACAAAATAAAACCAAAAATCACTACAAATCGAACTTCTGATCCAGCCTAAACTGTTGCTGTTTCAAAATTTTGCACTTTAAGAGCTCTGCCGCCGACAAGCTCTTCATTTTTTTTGTGGTTGGTTGAAGTTGTCTTTGAAAGTTTTATCATAACCATCGACCTATGGTGCATAACAGCTGTAGTTCTAGATGTCAGAATCAGTTGCGTAGCCACAGCATGGCTATAGGGTGGCTCAATTCACACCTTACAGAGTATATCATTTTTATCATCTTAAATGTTGGAGAATCAATTAAAAAAAAAAATTGTAACTACTTTACATAAAGTACTTCAAAATTTTGACCCCTTAATTTAGGATAGTTTTAAATTAGTCCATTATTTAAAGTCAACTATTTAATTTTGTACTTTTATTATTTTATATCTTTCACAAATTATACTAAAGTTAAAAAACAATTCCACAATATGTGATATTACAATCATGTTTTCAAGATGTAACAACAATTTTGGAAAAAAAAATACTTATAGCTTAATTTTGAAAATGGACTCTTTGAATGAAATGTCCAAAAATGAAATAGTGAACTTGTTTCCCGGAACGGATGAAGTATCCTCTTTTACGTTAACTACAAAAGTTTAGGTGCACGTTCTCTCCCTAAAAGACTCTTGACCCTCTTAATTTTTTTGGCTATGGGGGTATTCAGAATCTAGGTGTGCCATTGATGCTACTGCCTTTATGACATAATAGGTGCAGGGATCCATTAGAACTCATCATTATACGAGGATCAGAGAAAACCTGCTTTTTGTGCTTATGCTTTTGCAAGACCCTTCTATTAAATTTACCCTTTGCCTCTTTTTTCAGGAGCGACAAGATGCTATGTATAAACTAGTAGACGAACGTCTAGATCTTATGTTAGTTGTTGGTGGGTGGAACTCAAGCAACACTTCACACCTACAGGAGATTGCAGAGGAACATGGAATTCCATCCTACTGGATCGACAGCGAGCAGAGAATAGGTCCTGGAAACCGAGTTAGCTATAAATTGAATGTAAGTATTAAACCTCCCTTTTTTCTCGACAGATTCCTAGGTTCAGATGCTCTTTTATCTGTAGCTGAGTTGAAACTGGCTTATTTATGCAGCACGGTGAGTTGGTGGAAAAAGAGAACTTTCTACCAGAGGGTCCCATTACAATTGGTATAACATCTGGTGCATCTACCCCTGATAAGGTAAGTCTGATGTTTCAAGTACACATCTTGACATAATGATCTGAAAAATTCTCTACTTTTCCATTTCTTTTTCACTCACCATTGATATGCATACTATGTTCATCTATCGTTAACGTTTGTGCTATATCTAGTGCAAATTGAAGGCAATTTAACCTTGCATCCTCTTGAAATATTTCAACTTGCATATACAAAATTTCAGCATATGACCCGTCAACTGCTTGTACTTGAATGTTTTATGTTTGTAATCGAACAGGTTGTCGAAGACGTTCTCATCAAGGTATTTGACATCAAGCGGGAAGAAGCCCTGCAAGTGGCATAGATTAGGCCACCTCGGTATTCAGTAGATAAGTATTGAATTTGTAATTCGCAAATTATTACCGGGTTGCAATGGAATACCGAAGTGATGTATTTGCATCTACTATACAAAACTATATGTAACTCTTATATTGTTGTATATATATTGTTGTATGTATAATAGCCATGAGGAAGCATTTGTCTGAATCCTCAAATAGACTTTATTTCAGACTTGCACTTGCTTGAAAGTTTTCAGTTTAAATTACTGGACAGTTCTCTAAGCATCTTAATTCAGGAGAATATGCAGGCGTAATGATAACAATGATCCCAAAGAGGGTATAATCTATTGGGTTTTAAGGCAGCCGATGAGGGGGATTGTTGTTGTAATGTCGTAACTCCAAGGTGATATCTGCATTACTACAATCACCATTTCTGTAGCAATGGTTTTGGGATGAATTAGATAGTATAAGGGATATATTTGCAAGTAAACCCCAAGTACAGGGGTAATTAGAGCCAACATTTTTTCTCATAAAAAGCTCAAGACAAATGTATCCATTACTGTGTTGAAGAGGAAGCTCATATTAGTAGGATGAATATTAATGTTAACAGTTGCAAGTAGTTCCTAGTATTTGGTAAGAGAATCAAGGATGTTTTGTCGTCGTCTACATTTTCCTCTTTAAATGCTCGACGATAATTCCATTGCTGCTGTTTCACTATGCGGTAGAGGTGAGCTAGCATGAGCGCGCATGCGTTCTGCAGCTTGCAATGCCTGCACCAAGAGTTGTTTTCTCGTTATTCATTCGACTTCATCAAAAGTGCTAAACTAGTGAACAAATAGCTAATGTGATCATCTGTAACCTATAAGCAATAGACAAACAAACCTCTTTGTTCCAGTTTGTTCGAAGCATGTTGGAGACCAAAATAATTGTTTGAAGCAAGCAGCCAGCTAACATTCCCCACCAAATCCCCTGAACACCAAGATTAAGTTTATAACCAAGCAAGGCCCCTAATGGGAGTCCAAATGCATAGTAACACCCAACATTTATGAGTGCCACCGAAAACTGCCATCCAGCACCAACTGCTACCCCTGTATATTTCAGAAAGATAAATTCATATTTTTGTATTGTATTATTTACTCACAATAGTTATAGAAATTGTCCGTCTAACCAATTCAATCAAAGAGGACATATATACATACCATGAAGAACAGGTTGAATACTGTTGAGGAGGATGGTTGCTGCTAGGAAGTACCCCAACTGAGATGTGGCACTAATCACCTCAGGCTTGTCGGAGAACATTTTGGGGAAATAGTTCTTGGCTGCAAGAACTGCGATAGTGAATACAATCCCAAATAATGTTGATGTGATGACAGTAACTACTACTGAAAATTTTGCAGCTTTCGGACGACCAGATCCAAGTTCATTGGAAACACGCACGCTGAAAGAAATGAAGAAGAAATGTATGCTAAATCTTTTATTTTTCTACAAGTGCATAACTAGTCTGCCGGTTTAGTGACAGACTGAGGCCTGGAAATTAATAGTAGGCACATTACATATAATTTGGTGAATCACGTAAAAACAATGGTTCATGACATTCCCATATATAGTAATTACTCATACAAATCTATTTTTTTTCGTATATTTCCTACTAGTTATGCAGCCGGCCGAGTGGATACATCATGCATGCGAGAAATATTTGTAGTGTTTGGAATTATCAACTTTGTAAAATTATGTTTGACGTACCCTTGTGTTTCAGACTTTGAGTGAAAAGTTACATTTTCCTCTTTGACTAATCTCACTTTACTACATTATCCCTATTTGTAAGATCAGATCAATATGAATAACACGTTAAATTAAGGACGTTTGTGAATATATATTATCCTTTATTAACTCATTTAGTATTAATCTCCATTAAGCCTGTCAATTTGGATTAAATGACTTATAATGGGTTGAGTTACAATAAATAACAGGTTGTAATGGGTTCAACCTATTATAACCCATTTAATTAACCAATCA
>JAOWAN010000003.1:1445974-1458733 GCA_028566635.1 Lobelia cardinalis | reverse complement strand
GTGTAATATTTTTTGAAAGTCAATCCAAAAATTAACCCCCCCCCCCCCCCGCCCCCTTTAGTATAGAAGTGTACAAAATAACCCATCTACCTTATGCACAGTATAAATTAAAAAAAAAAAAAATCAAATTTGGAGTTTGAATTTTTTTTTTATCACAAATAATGTATCATCTCCTATAACGTATTTTTAAAAAATTACATGTGTCCTGTTAATTTAAAGTTAAAATTAGGGTAATCTTTTATAAGGTTGAGATGACATTTTAGAAAAATAAAATAAAAAATGAGACACTATTTGGAACAAAGTTCCAAAATTTGAGAACGGGCTCATGGCGCCTCATGCCCCTTTCAAGGGGCTAGCTAGCCCGTTTAGCAGTCTTGGCCCCCCATGTTTCCGAGGAAGGTGTGCCCCTTTCAGTAATTTCAGATTAACATACTCAGTGACACAGAGTCACCTAATCAAGAAGATTGAAGTCTTAGCAATATGAAATTTAATTAGGTGATAACAGATCTCTTACCTGATAGCTGCATTGAAACCCAAAGTTATCATCAAAGTCCAAAGTTGCACATTCATGCTGTCATACCATCACAAATACTTGCATTAAAACAAAATAAAATTTAAGTATAAATTTATCAATAAGAACATTTTTCAGGAAGGAAATTCAATTTTTGCTGTAACAAAATTGGGAAGAAGCATAGATGGGCACAAACCAGATTGAGATGGCGTCCACCGCGATTTCTGGATTCTTTAACCAGCCTACCATGAGGATTATAACAGTGTAATACCATAATTCCAAGCTGCCATGTAGCATACCAAGATAATTGTTGGACATAAGAAAAATAAAACAATTGTCTTTGGATTTGGACCAAGGACATACCATAACATGACAGCGGAGGCAATAGACAGCTTTACAAAGCCAGCAAGTGCTTTAAACGCCGTTAAAGAAAATCCGGTCCACGCTTCAGGAAAATACCCAGAAATCACATAAACAAATTGAGCCAAAACCACAATCCACCACGAAATGTTACCGGCAATGGCAGCTCCAATGAGGCCATGCCCAAGCTTAGTCACCAGCACCCAATTCAGCAAAACATGAAATGCCAAGACCAATACCGATATTGCGGTCATGACCCAGATTTTGCTTTGAGCTTGCAGAAATTTCTGCACGGGGAAGCTGAGTGCATATGCAAACAATTGAGGTACGGACCATATCGCGTAGATCCCAGCGAGGTCTGAAATGGGTTCGCTCTGGCGCAGCAATTTCAGAAGCGGAGAAGTGAAGACGTAAAGTGGGGTCAGAAGCAAAGCTGTTACCATGGTGATGATGAACGATCTCTGCATGTAAATCCCAAGCATGTTGAATTGCCCTGCTCCTACAGCTTGCCCACAAAGTGTTTCCAGGGCACTCCCCATTCCCAGCTGATCACCAGCCAAGAGAAAGTTTCTAATTAATAATCAAAAGGTTAGTAGTTAGTTAATTTGTAGTAGTAATTGAACAACGGAGACGGCAGCAAGTTCAATTTGTACCATGATTCCATAGACAAAACCTTCAATGACATTTTGAACAACAGAGACAGCAGCAAGTTCGATTTCTCCGAGATGACCCACGAAGGCAGCGGTCACAAAACCAATGGAGAATTGAGCTACTGCTGTAACTATGGCTGGGGCTGCTATTTCCCACATCTCTTTTGATTCATTCCAACTTCTCTTTCCTATCTTCTTAACAGCGCAGCAGAGATCCACCGTCTGCTTATCAGCTTCCATTACTCAAGTGTAATTTGCCTGCCACACCTTCTTCTACCAAAAGATTATAAACAGATTTCTTGAATTTACTTGCTCAAATCTTTTATACTATCAGATGATGTATCTATCTATGGCTAATGAAGGAAGGTAAAATGTGTTTGAATTTTGAAATGTCAAGAGACATTTCCATCTCTTTGAATTATTTTCGTTTTTGGTCCATAATTGCCATTTTGGCTCGGAAGTTTCAGAGTAGTGGAAGCGATGGACTCTGAGTAGTATGCACGTAGTACTATCCCTAATTATGCAATTATTAATCTCAAATTTCTTTAATGCACAAACTTTTCTTTAATCCGTAATCTGTTGATTTATGTATTTAAAATGGTCTATGGATGACTTTTTCTTTTCTTTTTTTTTTTTTTGTCAATGATTTTTCATTTTTTCAATACTTTTTTCGCTTGGTTGGAATCTTATTCCTTCCGTCCCAAAACGAGTGTCAGTATTACTTTTATAATATGCGAATAAACTTTAATTTTACTGTTCCGCGGCACTGTGTTTTGGAGTCACTGAGATCTACTTCCCGGTGGCAGTAAATTGGTATAATAACTGATTTAAAAAGGAACTGATTTCAAGCTGCATTCAAGGTGAAGATCCAGTAATTCCGGAGTAATGCTCATCTCATCTGTTTGGTCAAATGGTCATTTCTAGTCCAAGCTAGAGTTCTTTGAATGGTCATTTTCCTATTAGAGCAGCGATACACCAAGGGAAAATTCATAGGAAAAACAGAATGCGATCACAGTGAAATACCACATATGTATTACTGAACCGCATAGTTATCTGAATCAACAGTATGCTATTCCATTCCATCATCTCATGTCTCTTTCGTATGGCTTTACACAATGATCTCTACGTATAAGCTATGTTACAAATATGGAGGGAGTGGGCGGGGGAGGAGGGGAAACTATACAGCTCCAACGAAATACGACAACAGATGAACTGCTGCAATCAGGCAAGCCAGAGTACGAATGAATGGAAACGGTAGCCGGGTTTCTCAAATTTGCAGCCAACATGCCCCCATGGAGTATCCTCTTGACTTGATCTTAACGGTTCTGAAATCTCAGCTGTAGCACGATCAGTGATAGGAGGGAGACCTCATTGTTATAATGTTGAAATCTCAACTCTCGCATTCTAAATTCTTGGTCCAAAATGTTCTTCCTACTTGATGGCCAAAAAGTTAGCCTCAAGTACCATTAGGTTGTCTTCGATGGAGATGATTCGACTTGTTCTGGGACCCGATCAAGTAACTGATTGATTTCATCTGGAAATGAAAGCTTCGCTCTGTTGGTCTTGCCCCCAATCACCACCGTCGTTCCGTCTTGTAAGGCCCATATCTTTCAGTTGGCTCAGGAGGAAAAAGAGGGAAAGAGGCGATATTAGTTTCAAAAGGCTCATGCGTCAATGATGAATTGCAGTTTTAATGACTAAACTCTGTCAACTACATGATAACAAACTGTACACAATTTGGAGAGTTAACAAAGAATTTATAACTTATGTTACTAGCACTCTGCTAAGTGGATCAGATACAGGTTGATCCACCAAAATTTTAAGACCTTGTACTAAAATTAGTGTGAAAATGTCACAACCCACACACACCAAGTCACGTCGAGTCGAAACATGTACTTAGCAAAACTGATCCAGATAACACGGTTTACAGGTACTAGCAAGGGGAAGAACTAATAATCAAAGAGAAAAGTTACCTGTGAATGGGACAAGTAGCTAATGCAAGTCGTAAGCATTAATGCTCCAAAGCCAGCATACACAATTGGCACCCCAGGATCAGTCTGTGCATATACAATTTGCTGTGTCAACATGAATAGAACTGAAAATACTTACGCCAGATAAAGTAGTAAACTAAATGAATAGAGCCATCACCTTCAAGTCAAGGCCACTACTCCCAATTGCATCTACTACAACAATTTTTGTGCCATCAATTTCAATTGGAAGCTTAGAACTAGGCCGCCTCACTCCTGCAAATTTTCCCTCTTGATCATATAGGACAATCGACTGAAGATCACGAAGAAGCATCGATCTGATTATTGAACAGAGAAACAAAGAAAGGGAAACTTATCAGACTTTCTTCTTAGAGAAAAAACATTTCCAAAGTATTTTTCTACGAAGAGATGGCATGGGTGTCACAGAAACATACATTCCCTTCACATCAGAAGAATCGGCATTTCCAACAGGCAGGAAGGTTCCATAGAGCTTCTTGTCTCCATTGATTTGTAATGGTGCAACAGCCAAATTGAAAGGTCCCTCATCATTCTTGAGTATCTGCAGTGCTGAAATACTCCAATCTGTCTGGTACATAGTGATCCCCCCATACCTCAGGGGATCATTCACGCTGATTGTTTTCCTCATCACCTCCTTCCCGTCAATGTCAAAGAGTGAAAGATCAGTGTGGAACTGTGAAACCTATAGGAAAGATGAGAAGAAAGAGAGTAAGTTAATCAATTCATGTTGATTAAAAATAATAAAGTGATGCTCCCTACCTCTCCACTCTCATAGTAGTCCATGTAGAATCGGTTGACGTGAACCTCAGTATTGAAACCTTCAGTGGGAATGGAGAGAAAGCTGTTGGGTGTCAACACATCTCCCACTACGAAGTTTAACCCCTGTGGAACTGTTACAGAGCCTTTAAAGCTTCCCATAGCACTAAGAGTTCCCCCTGCCATTATCAAGAGTAAAGCTATATGTACTCCAATTGGAGCAAACCGACCAGCCAACCCCTTGAAGGCATACAAAGATGGTCCTTTTAAGAAGACCTGCATCAGCTCATGAAGTGCATATTTTAAAGGCCGGGAAAAAGAACTCATCCTATAAAGAACGAAAATAAGGCAAGGGATAAACATCGTATCCAATGTGTCTTAAATGTACCAGAAAAACAAGAGCAAAAGGTTTTACCTCGTATCCAGCTCCGGACAAAATGACACCAACGTCCTGAATTGAAGCTCTGGGCAGAGACTCCGAAAATTCCTGCTTGCGAATTGCCTCTGGTGAGTGTAAGAAAGACCATCTTCTTGCTACCTTGACCATTGGGATCTGTGTGGTGTATGTGCAGGCCATAAGTGATGCAGCTAAGAGAATCAATGTCCCAAGAAAAACTGGGGATGAAAACATATGGTCAAAGCCGAGGGTAAGCACCCATCTCCATGTGAAGAATCCCAGTGGAGGATTTTCTTCAGGGAATTTCTGGAAGTAATATGCTGGAGCCTCTCCTTGATCAATCAGAGACCCTACAGGGGGGATCAAAATAAATCATCGAGGCCATTTCCACATGTTTGTGAGCCATTCGCACCGGAAAGACATTCAACCTTGAACAATCCCAACAGAGAAAGAAAGTATTCCAACAACTCCCTCTACGGCTATTTGGTTTAAGTAGAAATCCACTTTGAAGCTGTTGTGTTAGGTTCAAATAATTCCTCAAGTCAAGCAACCATTAGATTAGCAACCCGCATAAATTGATCTTAAGACATGTGGGGTTGTATTTAACTCCCTCCGTTCCTTCCAAAATGAGTGTCAATTTTTTTTTTGTTATCAATTTCACTTCGACACTAAGCTACGCCCTCAAGGACTAAGTACAACGCAATAAATGATAAATTAATTAAAAGGTAAATAATCAAAGAAAGGGAAATGAGTAAAAACAAAAATCCGTATTGTTATCATACCAATGGCCATTAAGCCAGCAACAGCAAACATCTCTCCAATTGCCAATGGCAAGTAAGCAAGACCCGCCACTACCTTTCGAGGCAATCTCTTCAGAAACAGCAATCCTCCGCCGCCAGTACTGCTCCTCCGTGGCTCCACCACCGGTGCTGCACCATTGTCCTCTGATGATACCGACGGGGCGGCACCGGGAACCTTAACCTTATTGAGGGTGGCTTCTTTCTTTATCTTATCTTTGGATGCTTGGCTAATCTTGCAAGTAATGGTGAAAGAGAGAGATTTGCTCCTGCTTCTGGTAATGTAATTACTGTAAATAATTCTGGAGTTGGAGGGAAAGAGAGGAAATTTGAGGAGATGGGTTTGGGGTTTTGAGAGTATGCAAGTTGCTCTATTCATTGTAGTTAACGTCTCCATTGATGAACTCAATCTCTCTCTCTCTCTCTCTCTCTCTCTCTCTCTCTCTCTCTCTCTCTCTTAAGAAAGTGTCAGTTGAGTTGAGAGAGAGAAGAGAGGTGTAACGACTGGGGTCGTTGGTTGCTTTATCCTCAAAACTTTTTCAGATCGTTTCTTTTATTTATATTTGTTCCCCATTTTTCTTTATTTATTTTTATTTTCAAAAATTCCTAAGAAAGTAGAAAACCAAATTTCATTAGTTTCAATTTGGTCAACAAGACCACTATTGACTTTTAGATAAATTTTGCTTAACAATCTCATGGAGACCTGTCCTGTCCTGTCCTATGGCAAAATGAACCTTTTGTTCCTGATTTATGATCAAATATCTCCATTAGTTACTATCGTTCAAAAGTATTTCAAAAATTATCCCATTTGATCCCTCATTCATATTTTGTTTAATTTGATTAAAATTTTAAAATTTTACTGCTGATGTAGCATAAAATAAGGGGTAAATTTGATATTTGATTATATCCTTAGACTTTATACTAATTAAAATAAAAAAATTAAAAATTAAAACAAAAAAAATCTATACCCCGATCTTCACCCTCCTCCTCCGCCTCCTCACCCCTTCCCCCTCATCTCTCTCCCCTATCCCTCCCAATTGCTTCTACTATTTTTGCACCAATGTGAATTTGCCCCCCTTCCAGCCTTTGGCCGGTTGTGGATGAAGGTGAGAAGGGGAGAAGGGTTGTTCACCGGCGGTGCTCTGGCAACTCTCACCCTCTCCCTCTCCCTCTCCCTCTCCCTCTCTCTCCCTACGTGATCTGGGTGATGTGCGTGGTGGTGGCGACTTGGTTAAGGGTAAGGAAGGAGAGGACATGACTCACCGCCACTGCCCTTGCCACTGCACTACCACCTCTCCTTCCCCAAATGGATCTACCCTACGTGATCTGGGTGATGTGCGTGGTGGTGGCGACTTGGTTAAGGGTAAGGAAGGAGAGGACACTCACCGCCACTGCCCTTGCCACTGCACTACCACCTCTCCTTCCCCAAATGGATCTAGGTTTAGATCCTGCCTCTTGTTTGATGAGGGTTTTCTTCCATCCAAGCTCAGTCCTGTCTCGAGGGATTCAGCGTCTTCCATCCAAGCTCAGTCTAATTGGGTTGCGGTCGTTCTGGTGGAAAGGTAAGATGTTTCTGGATTTCTTATCGTAGTAATGCTCTTGAGGTTAGGGTTTTGGGTTTCTAGTGGAGAACCCAGATCTGAGATCTCCTCGCCGGCATCTCATGATTGTGCAGCAACAATGTTCAGCTACATCGACCTCTACGGCAATTACCCACCTGGCCTTTTTGCTTCTGCGTACAGGGAAGGGAAGGCATGGCTTATATGCCCCAAATCGCCACCACCGAGTTGAGTTGGTGACATCTGCAATGGTGGAAAAAGTATGGAGTTGGATTCATTTATAAAACACATACGCAGATAAATGTTTAGGCTCTGAATTGGGTAGTCCCCCAAATTTTAGACCTGCAATGTTGTTCATAAAGTTGTTACCAATACCCCAATTTTTGTTCTTGATTTTTTGGTGTGTCTCCATTTGGTGGGTGTGATGAGGACAAATTGCAGCGGACGATGGCGGGGGAAATGGTGGGGTGGTGGTGATGGTGGTATTCGATGGTGGTGGTGGCAGCGTGATGATGGTGGCCGGTGGTTTGGGTTAGTAGTGGGTAGATGTGTGTTTACTGTGTTTTTATTAAAAGATTTTTTTTTTTTTTGTAATGAGGGTAATTCCGTCACTTTTCTTTAATTTGCTAAATTTATTGTCCACCTAAGCTACAAATCAGCACCACGTAGAATTTATTTTGCCACATATACAGTTAAACTGGTCAAAATTGAAGAAGGGACCAAATGGGGTAGTTTTTGAAACATTCAAGGATGGTATGAGATACTTTTAAACGATAGGGACTAATAGGAATACTGGGTCATAAATTAAAGATCAAAAGGTGCATTTTGCCTGTCCTATAGACAAACCTTTTAACGGCTTTGATGCCATCTTTGAATTAAGTTTTGTTTAACAATCTCATTACTGAATTTCTAGACTAACCTTTTGATCATTTAAATAGGTTTGTGCCGTAACTAGTACGACTCCCTCCTTTTCATCATTTAGAGTGTCATGTTTTACGAAAGAGCACTCACAATTATTTTACCAAACATTTTGCAGAGCGAGAGTGATAATAACATATTTGTTACATACCCATTCCAACAAGATAGAGATAATGAAGCCACTCACGAGTGATCCACACGCAATAATCATATCCGAAAACAAATTAAAGTGCGTTTAGATGAGTGTTTTTTTTTATTTAATTTTTAAATTTTTATAATGATTAAAGTAAAAAAGATAGATAAAAAATTTATGAAATCAATGAAGAAAAAAAGTAAAAAAATCTGAATAAAAAACACCAGAAGAACACACAAACCAATAACATAAGTAACAACAAGTAACTGCTTTGATGTATACCATGCATGTCAATACTTTGTTACACTTGAACACCAAATACACTTGCTACACCATTCAAAGCGCGCCATCTAGAACATGGGCAGGCCGGCCCTGAACGCCAATGTTTCCCATTACACATAGCAGCAAAATTTTGGTGGAAGCAAAAATTGCATATTCTCATCATTGAGACTACTCGTGTCGTCTGCGTCTTGTAGGAAGAATCAACTGTAGGCACAGTCCATAGCAGGAGCCTACACTCATTTCATGCCAAATGTCCTTTCGCATGAAACCCATCACAATTTACAAATGGTTTCACTTGATCATATCATCACTGGTTCTTACTAATGCAATTCAAGAAACATGGAACGTAGTTAATAAACTAATTACACTGATGCACTATACCTTCCCCCCATAGAGACAATTGTTCAAGCAAATTTGCAAGATCCCTTATAATATGGGAACTGAGGGATTTAGATGAACAAGAAAACAAAAAATACAACCAACAAAAAGGTCCTAAAGGTCTTTGCTCTGTAGGCACGGAGCGACATCATTTGCACCAGTTTGCCAAGCATACTAACAGTTCTACGAGTACCTCCACAGTTCAAGACTAGAATGGTGCTGAAGAAATCAGGAGAAGTATCAGAAGGAGACCGAGAAACAAGAAACATATCTTCATAATAGATTTTACTCCCTGGGCGTGAATTGAGTGTTGATAAAACCCATGTGCATAGCCCCCATGAACAGAAGTGGAAAACAAATACGGGACTCCAGTAGTCGATCCATACACAGTCGCGTCATGAAATCCGTGCATTTGAAAATTAAGGAAATTTGGAATAGCACCAAACAAAGTAGAGCGTGCTAAGTTCCCAAACCTCGCAGAGGCCATCGGTACAAATCCCCCCATATTTCCAAACTCTTCTTGTCGGAAATAGCTCATGTTAGGAGCTGGAGCTGTTTCAGGTCGCTGTCCAGCTGGGCGGTTAGGAATGTCCACTCCAGTTAACGATCTAGACCTGAGGTCCGAACTTCCTTTACCCCTTCCGTAAATGGGCACCAATTTATCTTCCTGTACAAGGGCCTTACAAACAGGGCATTCGTGGGAGTACGAATTAAAATGCAGCCACTTGTATATGCAGGGCCAGCAGTAAAGGTGGCCACACAGAGTCACGATTGGGTCTTGAGCCAAATCAAAGCATATATTGCACTCAAATACGCCGGTTTCACAACTAGGGTCGTTTGAACAACTGATATTGTTTGATTCTCCAATTGGACCATCCATTTTCACAACCCAGAAATATGAATGCCTGCTAGATCAATTATAAACCATAAAGAACCATTTAAATTCCACTCATTAGATCTCAAAAAGTGATATTATTTTGTAGTCTCTCCGTCGCAAAAGAGCGTGCTGTTTTGATCATGGAAATTAAGGTTGGCTTTTAAGCAAAATTAGTATACTTTCCGTTCCATGATGAGAAGGAACACTCATTTTGGGACGAAGGGAGTAAAATTTATCCACAAAGACCCTAAGAATCCATGTCATAGCAAAATGAGAAATGATAGTTTACAAGGGTGAATATAGTAACCTTACTAGAAAATGGGTACTCGTTTCAGCAAACGGTTTAATAAAGAGGGACACTCTTTGGGCCGCAGAGAGTACGAAATTTCCGACTCCCACCAATTAACTGGTCGAGCATATAACCAAGATACAATATTTCTTGTATTCATGCTCTACTTTAAACTACAAATAACCGAAATAAATTGGGTATAGAGGCAGGAGTTGAGGAGCACATGGAGTCTCTGGAAAATCCATCCTTTAATTGGATCTCAGAGACTAGGAAAACACCAATAATCAAGCAACATAAAGTCTACATATACATACACAAAGGACACATAGTAATTCATCAAATCATCATCATCATCATCATCATCATCATCATCATCATAATATTAAAGCCTAAAATCCTAGTGTAGACTACTGATAAGCTTCTCAAATTTCAAAACCCAAATATCACAATCTTTGTTTGTTTTCAACCAAAGTCAGAAACAAGACTATAACGAAATTAAAAGATTCGAGAATTCATCTCAATCATAATTAGGTTCACAATTTTTGTTTACCAACAATTAAGAACAGCACAACGACAAAAGAGAAAGAAAAAAAAAACTAGAAATTCACAAAGCAACAAAATGAAATTGGGGATCTGCAATTGATTATGGGTTTGATCATTTTAAATCGCCATGGATCTAATTTAGCATCAAAGTAGAGCATGTAGAATACAGTCACAGATAGGATGAGAGAGACCTGGGAGATGTCGGTGCAGGAGAGTGAAGAAGAAGAAGAAGAAGAAGAAGAAGATTTGGGAACTGGAATGTACAAACTTTGGCTTATACATATACCTACAGAATTACATTACAGATGTCTGTGTGTGACTCTGTGTTTTACTGTGTGTCCCTCCCAACCAACCTCTTTTTTTAACAGTACCATGTGGCAGTTGCTAGCCGCTCTTTTTGGCTTCGGCTTCGGCTTCGGCTCCATAATTACTCCACACGTCCCGCCATCCTCATTATGCCTTTTGGGAAGGAACCACTCTCGCAGACTTTAAAAATCAACTCAAAAATCAATATATACATGCTTTACTGTACAAATAAAATAATTTGAAATAATTATTTTTTTAAAGATATTACTAGGCTTCATTCTATTTTGCAAAAAAGTTGAGGGCCAAAAAAACATTTTAAGAGAGAAAAATGAAACTAATTAAACCTTCTTTCTAGTCTCTGAATTTTCATAGACAACGACTGTCCCCTGTCTTCACTAAGATCCATCTTAACTAATTCATATTTATCAAAATAATATAATATTCATATTAAAAAATCAAAAATAAAAGGTCATGTACAACATCATTATTTGTATCTTAATTTTCAATTAGAAACACGTGTTAGATTTTTCATAAAAAATTATTTGAAATATTCTCTTATTTTATTTTGTATTTTTTTTATTTCCTATTTTGTTTGTTACACAAGAATTTTGAAGTATTTAGCCTTTACTAACATTTATGTCTGACACGTGTGATACGTGATTGAATTGAAAAATAGAATTAGATTTCTAATAAGAATATGATGTTTCAGTTAATTAGATACATCATCCTACAAATAAACATTTTTGATAGAAAAAGTATTAACGGTAATTTATATAGTTCGAGTTTGTAGATGAGAGGTTCCATCAGTTTCCACACATAATAAAAAACATATAAATGAGGGAAAAAGAGAGAAACGAATCCTTAGAGAGTCCACCGCTCAATTCGAAGAGAATTCAAAGGAGTCTTCTTCTTCTTCTTCTTCTTATTCTCTAATCGCTTCCGCTATGGATCGTCAAGGTAAGTTTTTGATCCAATTATGATTAGGGTTAATTACAGGAAATACATGTTCAAGATTATATATTATTTATATTTAATTATGTTTTTGAATAAATAAATTGTGAAATGTCTTACAATTATCTATTCTTTCAAAAAAATAATTAAAAAAAATATACTCAGTTAAATTTTAAACCATGGTAAGAACTAAGAATGGCGTCATAAGTAGATGGAAACAAATTAAGGTAGTATGTAATTTTGAAGAGCATCATCAAACCATATCACATGACCCGTACGCCATTAAGTAGTATTATGAACATGTATATTTAGAAGTAAGAAAAATGATGCATGTATATTAAATCTCTAATCTTTTATATTATAAAGGGGGAGTGGAGATGCGAAATTATATAACAACCTTTATATTTTAATTTTTAGGGTAAACTGCAAGAAAAATCACTCAATTATATCCATTTTTTACATTCAGTCACCGAAGTATTTTTTTTTATTATTTATCATCATCGAACTTTCATTTTTCTGTTGAAAGGTCATTCCGTTACATTTTTTTGTTAATATGTCGTTAAGTCACTTATTTTGAAGGGTAAAATGGTCCATCAAATTAAAGTTATAATTTTCAAGCAAGAGGGTGCTTTATAAAACTTTCAAAATTTAAAGGGTTTTAGGTTTATTATCCAATTAACTAAATTATAGGGGATTTAATGTAATTTATAAATTTTATAAATTAAAGAGAGAAAAGAAGAGAGAGAGAGAGAGAGAGAAAGAGAGAGAGAGAGAGAGAGAGAGAGAGAGAGAGAGGAGTGAGGAGAGAGTGTGATATGGGGTCCGGGGGAGTGCTGGAAGCAATTGGTATTATAGATGCATGCGCGTCTAGTGGATTAGACGTTCTTGCCCAAAAAAAGTGTAATACACGCATTTGGGACCAACTGAATAATTAATTTGAGTAACAAACTAATGTGTTTGGATGATTGGTTTTTTGTTAGGTTTGGTTTTTTTTGTATGATTTTTATGATTTTGTGGTTTTTGGTTTTATTTTAGTTAATTCCCAT
>JAOWAN010000003.1:1424124-1436797 GCA_028566635.1 Lobelia cardinalis | reverse complement strand
TTATAAAATATAAATGCATTGATAATATAAGTGTATATAAGTAATTAATTAAATTTTAAAAAATTAAATATATAGTAGTAATATTATTTCGGTTCGGTTCGGTTTGAAAAGTATAAAATTACGGCTAAACCGCAACCATACCAATATTTTCGGTTTTGATAGTTCTAGAAACGAAATCAAACCAATACATTGGTTCAGTTTTTTTTCGTTCAATTTGGTTCAGTTTTATATTTTTTTTGCTCAGCCCTAGTTTTACTGCTACTAATGGTGATATTCTACCTGATCCAAATGCCTACAAAAGACTCATTGGTAGACTTATCTACCTCACTATTTTCATACCAGACATTGCCTATGCTGTCCACATTTTGTCACAATTCATGGTTACCCCAAGAAAGCCTCACCACCAGGCTGCATTGAAGCTCGTTAAATATCTTAAGGGGACAGTTGGTCAAGGCCTTTTTTTTTCTTCCTCATCTCCCTTATCTCTTGCTATTGTGATGTTGATTGGGCATCTTGTCCATCTACTCAAAGAACTCTCACAGGTTATTGTGTGCTTCTGGTCTTCTTTAATTTCCTGGAAAGCCAAGAAATAGCACACTGTGTCCAGATCTTCTTCTAAAGTTGAATATAGGGTCATGGTTAATGCAGTATGTGAGATCACATGGCTTTTGGCATTACTAAGATTTTAGCATCATAGATCTCACTCATGTTCCTCTACATTGTGATAAAAAGGCAGCTCTACACCTTGCATCTAATCCTGTGTTTCATGAACGTTCCAAGCATATTGAAATTGATTGTCATGTGGTGCAGGACAAACTATCTTCTAGTATAATATCCACAGCTCATGTTGCCTCTTCTGAGTAAGGTGCAGATCTTCTTACCAAGGCATTGCCCTGCTTCTCAACTACAATATCTTCTTCGCAAACTGCAGACATTCAATCTTTTCTCATGCTCCAGTTTGAGGGGGGACTATTAGAGAAGACACATAAGATAACTCCTCCATCAGACAACTCTATCAAACAACTTCAAGGGACATCAGATAACTCCATCAAACAACTCCCTCCAAGGGTGTTAAGTGCCAATTTGTTAATTCTTCTTCCTCTATTATTTTTTCCCGCACATTGTTGATATATTTGTAACAAACTTATATCTCTATCATTCATTGAATAGAAAGCTCAATTCATTATTTCTCTCTCTAGCTTCTCTTCTCCCAAATACCAAATTATCAGATACAGGGTCGGGATATTATCAATTTCCCAAGAGAGATCACCGAATTATATTTGCTTTCTATCAATTAACAGTTGATATAGATACACAATACGATCCCCAAAAATTGGCTGATACACCAGCTAATCTTTCTGAGTGTTGCTCAATCAAGCCGACAAAGTCAAAGTCCAAGTCAAAGTCCAAGTCCAAGTCCAAGTCCAAGTCCAAAGAAAGTAAGGTCCAAATGGCTCCTCATGTTGGTGCATAGTACAGTATTTTACATTTGCTTTCTACCTTCTAATTCATCACTGTTCACTAGTATAATATTCCAGCAGCCATTTACCCTGCGTATCCACCTGGGGCATAGTTCCCTTCCGGACACATGCCCCTCGATTAGTATTTGCAACGACAGCCTCGTATCCACAATATCACCCAGCCGCACATTAGCCTCAAAAACCTGTAACCCATTAAAATCAAGAAATGCTTCATGATTTCCACTGCATTTACATTTGTTGGATTGAGAATTGCTACCAAGCTACACATAAAATAACAAAGCAAAATGAGAAAATATACCGAGTCAAAAGGTCAGCCCTGCTTTGTGATCAACTCTATATCGGCTCCAACTTCAGCAATTTTGGAATCTTTTGATGCTTTTGCGGACTTGGCAATATTTCCAACATCAAAATCCAATGCAATTCTCTTCACAAGACCCTCGAGCATCTGATTAGATTGTACATCCAACAAAAAATGGAACAAAATCTTAGTGCAGCATTTGCACTCAGCAACTGTTAGAGAAAAGGATGGACAAAGGCAGAGACAACATAAATCCGATCATCCTGCCCACCCTGCTAGAATATGAGATACAGTGCTAGAGAATGACATCATGGTGCAGCCAATCTATCCAGTAAACACCAAATTTCACAATTACCAAATAAATCAAAAGTTCAAAACCATTCAAAAGTGGATATAACCAATTAAATTAAGTCTAATGAACCCTTCTTCCTGGTAAGATTCACATTGATACAGTAGTGATTAGACGAAAATAAACAATTCCACCGTAATTCCCAGTTTTAGAAACCTTAACTAGCACCACTAACAAATACCAATGAATAGGGTCCCTGTATGAATATAAATCTAATCTATAGCTTTATATTATAAGAGGAAAGCTCCCCATCCTCTTCCGGCTTCCTCGTCGCCCGTCATACTTAGCTTTTTCCTATCTTTTTCTTTTTTCTTTTGTGCACTTTTACTTGAGTCGTTTCCTATAGTCTTATATTAAAATCTTTACTCTTTGGAGTTCCTTGGCCTTACTTTCCTTCTTTTTTATTACTTTTCTTTTTGCTTTTTATTTTTTATTTTTTTATCAATTCCAAAATTTTCATTTATTTGAGCATGAATCTACTTCTAACAATTTCCAAATTTTGTTTCATTTCTAGGGTTATCTTTATCATTTGAAGGTTATAATATTTATAAAAATCTCTCGTGCAGTGAACGGGGGTTTTTCTCATAGTATCAATAAAACTAAGAGCAAGTACATGTCTACTGAAAAGAAAAAGTCCAGAGCGTATGCCTGTACAGTATCTTAAGATTCAAGTCACCTCCAGCTAGTTTCATTTGTTCTAGTCAATTTACACACGAGTCTTAAACTGTCTAGGGTGTGTAGGATTTCTTTCATGCTCGGCCGGACAAGTTGAAGTCAACTCTCATGAGGTTTCCAACCAAGCTAAATTGTTCTCTTTGCAGATAATATTAACTACGGAACTTCGAAGGCTATGCAGAAATTCGGGCCGAGACTGAAAAAGCGAAAGCAAATGACTCCGTCCCTGATCAACATGACATAGGACATGCGGAACTCCAAGATAACTGAACTTGAGATCTAATCTTAAATGTAGAGCTTAAATTTTTGTCCATCAACATTAATGTGTTTCCAGGTGCTGGAGTCGAGATGCACCTAGTGGAAATAGCATTAGAACGTTCCAACAGTTACACAGATCAAAGGAAGACAAACTGAACATACCAGAGAGCCAATGGCAACTAGAGCCCGGAATT
This sequence comes from Lobelia cardinalis, assembly GCA_028566635.1. Classification (NCBI taxonomy): domain Eukaryota; kingdom Viridiplantae; phylum Streptophyta; class Magnoliopsida; order Asterales; family Campanulaceae; genus Lobelia; species Lobelia cardinalis. Next base: position 1,433,542 of record JAOWAN010000003.1, on the reverse strand, counting down.
TAGTATCGACTTCCAGCTTTTCCTCTTCGGCAATCTGAACGAGGCAAAAAAGTACCATGAACAATACAAGGGATGCCGACTGCAAAACATGCCATGACCCCCCCCCCCCCAACCACCACTACCACATACATGCACAAACTTCTTTTTGGTGGTTGGTTGGAGTCGGCAGTATTGGATCTTTCATTAATAAAATTTAAATAATAGGCCAGTCTAGAAATCAATTTGTACCTCAAGAGCTGCTGAAAGAACTTGAGATTGACCTTCTTCATCTTTCTTTTCAATTAAAAGAACAGCAAAGCTGCAAGCACAAAAACAATTTAAAAATATAAAGCAATGATCAAATTCCATGCTCAAAACAACGAATGATGGCACAACCGGGATGTTCAAATAGTGTACATCAAGGAGGCAAATAGCAAGTTATAAGAGAATCAAAAACAGAAATAATCTCAAGAAGATGATAAGTGAATGATGTTGCAGTCAATAGCATCTGCGAATGAAAATGCAAAGAGAAGAGACAAAGGTTGTAATCAAGCAGGAAAAAAGGAAACGAACAAGTTACTTAAAGCAAAAACAAAATTAAAAAAGAACCAAACTTTTTATTGCATGACTGACACAATAAGCAATCACAGTTCAGAAATACACTTACTTGAGAATCAATGTAGAGTAAGACACTTGTACATTCTTATTTGTAGATGAGTAGCAGCTTGAGAATGCATCAAGAATCTATAATATCACCAGGGAAAAGAAGTTTAGATACTTTGATGCATAAAAGAAATTGTAACTCAATACATGCAGGCAAAGAAAGCTATCGGATCTCAATACATATGTAGTAATATCCTTTTGCATGCCGCAGGGTACTTTTTTCTGCTTTTTTGTATAAAAGTAAACCAAAAACTTGTACATAAACGAAAGTAAGCTAAAGTCTAAGAATTCGCTTCATTGAAGCCGGTCCGATCGGTTAGAAATCACATTTCTGGATAGGCGTTGAGCAAGATTTTAGAAACCGTGGCTCCAACTCTATCTATCTGAGATAAATACTGGGATACATAGTTAGTTAACCAGTCCCAGTCTTCAAATAGCTCACTATGGGGGGTGCAGAAGGTGGTAGGGGCATTGGTGAGTCCAAAAGGCCAAATCAGTTCATAACTTCCGTCTGTGTGTTCCCGGGAGGAATTCGATGGCCTGATCATTGTTGGGTGGAAGACGGTGATGATTTGCCTGCCTTGGAACTCCATCTGATAACATCTTTTCTGGATGTGCATTTTTTGCGCAATGAGAAGAGTGAATGGGGTTCCTTCTATTCAACCTAGTTCCAACTCTTTTAACATCCTTTTTAGTCATTTTTATTATAAATGAAAGAATTGCTAACAAGTTTAAGCCTCTTCGGTGGAAGTTTGTGGCGGCTCGAAATCAAGGATTCGATAATTAGAAATAAATGGAAAAAAGGTGAAAATGGAGGTAAAAAGTTGATAGCCAAATTACCTTTCTTTCATAATGAAAGCAGATGAGAGTCCTTAAAAAGCCTTTTTTTTTTTCATATTTATATATTTTCTTGTTGGAGTTGTTTGGCAATAATAAGATCATCTATTACCATAATAAACATTGAGATCTATAAATCAACAAAAAGTGACTTTTCAATACTGTCGTACACATTGGCTTGCGAGATCTAATGATCCACTTGGAAGCCCACACCAGAGCCCAAAAGTCGAGCCATTAAACAACCTTTTAAGTCCAATAATTACTTGTATTACTTGGTCCATCCCAAAATGAGAATCCAATTTCATCATTGGAAAGTCAACGTAATATATTTTCAACTTACTATTTACCATACTCAGTCCGTCCCAAATAAAATGTTCCCATTCTTCTCTTTTGTTTGTCCTAAAATCAACTTCACACTTCCAAATAGGCGAACATTGTGTCATTTTAAAATGGTACAAGCATGTAAAGTCACTTCCTTAAAAATTGTGAAATGTACAATGGGAATATTTTCTTGGGACAGGAGTATATTTATTATGTTTTAGATTTTAAAATTTCAATCTTATAAACACGCAACATGATGTAAAGTTTATAAACATATCTTCAAAATCTAATCAAGTTGACCAAAAATTGGGCATTCATTTTGGGCGAAGGGAATACTATTTATTTAGTTGTTTTATTGATAATTTGTTACCCCTTGTTTCGTTATTGGTAGTTGTTAGCACTGGTGCTAGTATTATTAGGCTACTGATATCCCAGCCTAGTCTCAGCACATGATCCCCCCTAGTCTTAGTAATTATAGGAGATTACTCATAAATAAGCTTCTATAGATTTCTCTAGGATGCTTCAATAGTCATCACCGAAACTACACACACATACACTCACAAAAAAACTAAATAAAGTAGTTTACGGATTGTCAGGTTCTAAAGGAGTCTCAAAATTTGACATTAATTAATAGAATACAGAAATACTCTTTAGCTAGGAACAAATTCAACAGCTTCCTTGGGGCACCGCAATCTACAATCAATTTCTGGTTAAGAATCTAAGTGCAGACATCTCTGGAAATAATCACATACTAACCTCAGCACGATGCTTTTGTAACCACAGATGATAGCTTGAGTTCTTAAAAAGATTGGCCACCGCTCGAATGCATGTCAAAAGATTTGCTGGAAGGGGACTTGATGTGACCTTTTGGACCAACCCCATGAGTATATCTGGTAACGACATGAAAAATGTGAGGTGCATCAAGGGCTATCAGTTGGACTTAAAGAGTTGGGTTTAGCTTTGTTCAAACTCGGCTTGAAATAATAGACGTATGTTCAGCCAAAGTCAGTCTAAATTAAATTGAGCTTTTCTTGTTCAAAATCGGCCCAAAATCTAAATCGGCTCTCGGGCTTGCCTATAAACCTCTAAGAAAACAAAACAAAATCTTTAAACCTGCATGTGAAAGTGAACCAATTTTATAAACGCCATTTGAAACTAATCTACAAGAATAATATAATAACTAAGGGCCCCTAAATATGAAGAGGATGGTACAACTATAACAATCAATACCAAGCTTAAATGCCATAACATTAGCTACTACATAAACTCAATTCAAAAGGGGAAATATAAAAAAGTTGGAGTACTAGAGGTATATGGCTGGCCACTATAAAGAGAGAAACTAATGGAAGAAGCCCTAAAGTTAATTCCTACGTGATATAACTATATTCCAGTTGGGCCAAAATCACACTTATCAAAAACCAAGCTTGGCATTGGCCTAAAATTTTTGTTTAAAGGCCTATACCATTTTTAAACATAAGTTCGACCTTAACTTGTATTGGCCGAAGAAGTGGGATTCGGCAATAAAGTCTATGCAAAGTACCAGAGACCATATGCATGCACCAAAAGAAGTATTTGAAGAGAGGGAACGCGTGTTTCATAACTACAATAGTACAAAGGAAGTTTCATACAGAGAAAATAAGGATCCAGTGCACTAGCCTGTTTCTCGTCAATCGTCATAGATTACTATCCCATTACACATGTATGGCATGACCAAGATATTATTTATCTTTGAAATTCGGAACAATCTTCATAGAAGATTTTATCAAGCAGTCGTAAAACGAGCAACTATAAAATTTCTGGTTTACCGGACAATTTTTAAAAATAATTTTCATAGGCATCTTGTTATGATTTATGATAAACATGTATTCATATATACACCAGAAACAGATAGCTTGTTAAGAAGAATATACCGCCATTTCCATCATTAACATGCTTGAGAAGTACACTCGCGCCATCTGGATGTAGAATGATCATCCTCAATAGATCAATTACTGTAAAAACCAGCATACAATAAATAGTTACGCAGAGTCTCAGAGCAGTGTACCTTATGCATAGTCGACAAAGTACACACATACATGCACGATAGCATATAGTCACACAACCAAGCGTAGGTACTTTAAGGGCCTAACAGGCAACATGTTAAAGATGCAATTATATAATCCAAGGTATGTGTGCATCAATTATAACAATTTAAAAAACTAAGCATCTCTATAAGAAGGGGACAAGACTTCTTGAAGAAATGAAGGTTGACATTTTACTTGGTAAAACTGCTAAGGCAACCATTTTCGATTATTTGGAGAAGCCTCCCTCTCTCCATTATCCTTTTATTTAATTATAAAGATAAATGACAATGAACCCACCCCTCCCAGTACAAGCATGGATACTATACAGGTGAACACGTAACCTGTTAATAAATATTCTATTGGCCAAAGTATGAGTAGCACTAGAAGGACGATTAAAACATGCTGCGCCTTTATAATGATATGGACAGGAATCATCAAAGCCCAAGAAGTGAACGTGTTAAGCTGCAAAAGCATCAACTTGCAATGATTAGAGAATGCCCTCACCCACTCTCATTTTCTTTTTTGTGGTTAGTTTTGTAAAAGCCATCCCTAAGTAACCTGAATGATGACATAGTACCATCTAAGGGCTTCAATACAATAGCCAATAAACATAACCAATCAATTGAATCTAATAGCTTCCAGCAGTTTAACTTAGCAAAGGACAGACCCACCTCTCAGGGAATTCACCAAGATGGGATCTATCTTTCATTAGAAGAAGATTTCAAGTAAATGAACTAGACTCAACTAGTATACATAAGCCAATAAAATTTTATATTATATATGCCTAATCCAGGTCACCAGTTGAATCAAGAAAACTGTGAAAAAGAAGCTATCCAGCAAAAATGATATATTTCCTTGAGAAAGAGGTCAAGAACTATGTTTGCTCACCATCACTACACCAAAGACATCGACTGATGGTCAAGGATGGAGTTCATACTCAGTAAATACACATGGAGTTGCTAGAAAAAATATCAAGCTTGTAAATAAAATACTACTCAGTAGTCAATAATCATGTTTTAAAAAATCTTACCAAAGATAACACGCAAGATAAAAATGTAACTGCAGAATTTCATTTCAATGTCTTCTCTCTTCTCTGTTTTACCTAACTTTCAGAGAAATGTCATTTCCAAGTACTGCATGTTGCCATACAGTAGCACCAAGGCTAAGCAGCAAAGGATGCAAGCGAAATAATCATCGCTATTGAACATATAATAGTTTAATTTTATTTGATAAAATTATAATTGAATTTTCCAAATAAAAAGGCAATGTGCAGAGTCCCATGACTCAAGGAATAAATCAGGGACAGCTAATTTAGTCAACTTGCTATGCATCGACGACTTAACTTATGAATTGGACTTCGAAATCATCCTCAAGTATTACAAACACAGAAACTGTACTTTGCAAGGAGTTAACCATGAAACCGTATTTCCAAAGCACTCTAATTTAATATGAAAGAAGTAGTATTAGTAATAGAATAACACTTATAGATTGCAAGTGTTGTAGGAGAAAAGGAAAAACAATTAGACATGTTTTCTTGGGTCTAGATTACATACTGCTAATCTACCACAGACAACTGAGACAAGTGTCATGCTTAAGATGCACAAAACAGATAGCAGCCATCAACTTACCACCAGCTAAACACAAGGAATCATAGACCAAAGCAGTAAAGTATAGATAAAAAAGGCGTACAACAACTGAATTAAGAAACTGAGAATGATCACCTGGAAACAACATTGAAACTGGCCATGATTTTATTAATTTCACCAACAAAGCAATGTCCACGTCTGAAAATGTACTGATATGGTAATGTGATGTATCCTTTAAAATTTTAGCAATTGCACTCAATCTTGAAGCATCAATTTCGGTCAGCGATAAGTTCATTTTGTCCTTCAGTAACAAAAAAAATGATCATGAAGAGTCAATAAGAATTACCTACAAAAACAATAACCTCAAATAATATCAATAAAGTGAATATCACAACTTAAAAAGGAAAAGTAGAGGATGATATTAAAGAACACATTAACAGCTAAGCACCATGATAATTTAGAGATAATAGAATACAGGAGATAATATATATTAAACCAAACACAAAAGAAGAAAGCAATAAGCAATGTAAGTAAAATACCTACCACGTCAGAGAGCAAAGCATAGCTAAACTCCGATATTTTTTTAAGGATCCCATCAAACTGAGCCGCATCGAAAACAAGCATTCCTTTCTGAAAAGAAAATCATTTTCTATCAAAGAATCAACTTGAGCGAAGGAAATCTAAAAATCTTTAAAGGGCATACTACCGTAACGGCATTATATGTATCAAATAATTTCAATCACAGGCTCTCAAATATCCTTTCATCTTGCACTAGACGACAACTAAACTCGTCCTTTGCTAAAACATATTAAGAAATTCATGTTTCTGAAGATCAGGCAAATTTTGACACAGGCCAGCATGCTACCTAATACAGTCCTCCACCTAGGCTTGGAACTGGCAATGTATTTCATCTACGAGTTAATGAAACAGAAATATCATCTTCCTCTGTTCCAAAATAAGTATCCATTATTTCTCTTTCGGGAGGTTCCAGAATAAGTGCCCTTATTGAATATTTACCCGTTTTGGAACGTAAAGAAAGAATTATGGCCACAAGTACTTCAGGACCTGCAACCAAATTATATGTAACCACTCATCGATAAAGTCAAATGCTCTCCTAAAGCTATGAGCTATTTCAAACAAGACATTTAACTTGGAATGGAGGGAGTATAAAATAAGCATAATTGTGAATGGTTTATAACTCAAATTTCACAGGTGGAACAAGGATGACCATACTGCATGAGAATCTTAAGCCCTATTAAGTTGAAAGTTCAGTAGATCAAACCATAAACAAGGTTTGGACCAAAAAAGAAAAAATTATAAATAATCAAACTGACTTTCCCATTCATTAGGAGATCATGGATATTTGGTGGAAATACACTTCAAACAGCAGGATCACCAAACTTCAGCTCTTATTGGCTAATGCAGGATTATATCTGCAACTCCCATGCTCAGAGGATATCTTGAAGATCAACTTCAGGATCATAAACATTCTCTGACCTACCGCCAAACTCTAGACGATGAAACATTCGAGCTGAGCATTCATGATCATTTGTCCCGTGCACTGCAAGAAGACTTTATCGTACAGAACATCAGCTCTTAAACTCCTAAGATCTTTTCTGACAAAATCAATGTTTTCCTGCTCAGTACTACCAGACTCTTGAAAAGCTTTAAGATAGCATGCTTATAAGTAGGTTCTCCCCCTTCAACAGAGTTAAACTCGTATACAATCCCTTGGCACGTATCCACAGACAGTGTCTTGACATGAATATGGTATTCACTAAGTCCAGTCAAATTTCCTGTGATCTGCTTCATGGATTTCTATGTCGATCACCCACTTAAAACAAAATGAAGTAAAAACTGAATATTGGCATGGGCATGCAGGGATGAAAAACTGAGAGGGACGAGGTTCAATCTCATTCAATGAACGAGAACTACTAGTCTGTGACTCGATGATCATGAGACTCGAACCATAAAAAAAAGAGAACTTTCTTTTAGCTTTCATGAATGTGCATTAAGGCAATTTACATTGTTTAAACAGTCATCAGTGAATATAAAGAGCATCCTTTTGTTCCTATGCGTGAGCTGTAACGAGGGAGAACTTATCCTATTTTTGACTAGTTCCAGAGTAATTGTAGGTTTCATGCTGTTGTCATTATAGATGTATTTCAATTTCAGTAGATGGTTCAGCTTTGTTTTTATGGATCATAGATCAGTTTTCTTGAAATTTTCTAATAATGAAAACAGCAACCCTAGTCGCCGTCTTTCTATCTGGTTTACTTGTACTCAAAATCTTGTTCTAAAGAGCGTGGAGGTTCGAGTCCTCTTCAAGGCAGAAAATTGAGAATGCGCATTGAATGAGCATTCGATAAGAGAGAAAGGATCGAATCTGAGTTTTACTGGGTATACATACCGCTTTTGGGGAATCTTCTCAACAACTAAGAGTTCCGTTCGAGGAATATGGGACTAGTTCAAGTGATGAGCCTCTCAATATAGGGAGGCTCATTACTTCAATCGCAATCGAGATAAGAAACGAGTTTCTCTTTTAGGTGGAACTTTAGGTAATAGGAAGAAACTTCAATGAAAATAAGTCGATGATCATCCCCATTGCCAACAAATTTACAATTTGGGCTATCATGATATGTGCTAAACTGCAGTAAGTTCCTCATGTTCCTTTGATTGTTTTAGCTATCAAGATCAGTAAATGTTGGGGCAATAATGTCCAAACCACATATTGGCAATTTCCTAATCCGTCAAATATAGTTGTCTCTGATTCAAAAACAAGCACACTTAGGTTTAGAATGAATCAGACCACATTTTGTTTCCCACTATATCCAAAGGTATCCCAGGTATAAATAGCATTTCCAATCAATTGCTGACATCAACTACACTTAAACCAGAGCCTTTGACCCAATTACGTGGCGACAACTACATGAATCCTTAATAGCCACTTGGTTTTGTCCTCTCTTGCTGATATCCTTCTTAATAACTGTCGTCCAAATTTACATGTTACCAATCAGGATCACAAAATATCATGCACAAGTCTGCATGCTGGCTCCAGCACTCTGAGTAGGTACAGAAGAAGGAAGCTTACCTTAGGAATATGCTTAAATGTCAGTTTTGTCAAATTTGCATCTACAATATGCAACAACACAGGGAAAAGAAGGAAATCAATCGCAGTTCCTAAACATAAGTGTCATCATAAATTTATACGATGAGAACTGAAACTTGAGCAGAAGTGAAGAAAACATACCGGATCTATTGGAAGGTTCTCCAGGTACATAAGCATTGGCTGTTTTATAAAACAGATGAAAGTGATTACACAAAAAAATGAATCAATCAGATGTGAAACAACCTCAACAATCAATTATAGTTCTCAATGCTGTAGCGCCAGATGTGATGAAATACTCACCGCCGGTGAAAGGATCACGAAATGAAGAATCAAGAACAATATCCTTTTGTCCAGAATTTTGTAAAATAAATTCTACAACTTGCTGGCGATAAACAAGCGGCAGGTTCTCCTTAACAAGCCACTTATCAGCAGCATCATAAGCATTTTCTGTAGATCGCTCAAGCAGGAAATGATCACATTTCAGATCAATAGTTCATATATGATCAATTGACACAAATGGTCCAAAAAATGACATGGGTGCATAAGACGTCTCTTTGCAATCAGATGTAGGAAAGCACATAGACACAAATGTACTACATTAAGCTAGTATATAAGGCTCATGCCATCAACACAAGAAATTGAGAGAATTACAGGTGACAGTGGCAAGTGATAAGTATATTTTATATACTTATTTATGGCTCTTTTCCGTACTTAAATGAGCTAGTATCGAGCACATTATTATGGTTTGATATGTGTTTTTGGTGGTTTTGGCATTTGCAGGGGCCTTGGTGCAACGTTACAAAAGTTCAGAAGTTCAAGGGCTTAAAGTGCAAAAATCTGGAAAAAGCTGGAATTTTCGC
>JAOWAN010000003.1:1401134-1411725 GCA_028566635.1 Lobelia cardinalis | reverse complement strand
ATTGGTATTTTTTTTCCACCCCTAAATTATTTAAATATTTTCTAGGCAAAGACATTTTGTCTCCAAGCAGGTTTACCCTTTTAATGCTGGAATAGCTCATGGGGAAATTTTCCTTCATGATGAAACTGATAAACTATGCATGCATTATGATATTTTACTACTACAGGTAAAGTGGGAACAATATCTGCACAATATTTATAAGTGTCCGTCTACACTTGTAAAGATTAGGATAAGAGAGACGGCACATAAATACATGAGGCGCAAAATCTTGGCCTCGCAGTTAGTCAGTCTACTTCATCATCCAAATGTCCAAATCGATGAACAAGATCGGTTCTCACAGTTCTCATATTATTGAGGTTCTCATTTGAGCACTCCCCTATATATATATATATATAAGAGATACAATTGGGCTGATGGTCTATGATCTATTTTATCAGGATTAGGATTGTAGTCTCAGTAGGATTATGATTTATTACAATATACTTCTAATAGGATTGAGATTACATCTTATTATCCGTAAGCCTAGGACGATCGCCACTAATCTATTCTTCCATCTCTGTCGCCCACTGACCTCTTCTCCCCCTGTCAACACAACCTCACCACCATTGAAAAAATAGTCGTTGGAAAACGGTAAAAAGCGGTCGTGCTTCCGCCAAATTTTGGTTACTCATTTTTGGGAGTGTATTTTTACCGCCCACGGGTCTGAGCATCAAAAATGGACTTTATTATCTCCCTTGGAGCTCTGTTTAATTGATTTGGAGCATCAAAATAATAGTTAAGCCATATAAGGCTCTATTTGATGCTCCAGTTGTGGATACACTGCATTACCCTCTACACGAAACATCCTTATTTGCTTCTTTCATGAGTAGTAATAAGAAATCAGTGCAGTGTTCTTCATTAATCATCATCTCAATTACAGTAAATTTCTCTAAAGATAACGATTAACATTTACCGCAGATTGCGCTCATTTGGTCCTGAAAGTAGAAGCAGAATTTTAGACTTAATATGCAATCTTATACATACACCATACCACATGAGAGTGCAGTGAACTGTGAAGAGAAAATGACAGAAAAGAAAGAAAGGTCAAAGCCATTAGTTAAGTAGTTTTGAAATGGACGAGTTTCATGCCTCATTTAGTGGTCCAATACAAATAAATACTGCTCTACTGTACCAACCAAAATTAGTCAAAATTGTCTTATTATTCAAATGATCGAGACCTCTATCCTTGTCTCCTAGCAATAATCAATCTCACCCACTTTCGACGGGTACAACCTTAACCATGATTTTGATGGTTTTACGTACGTTCAAACAATCAAGAGAGAGAGAGAGAGATCTTCAGGCGTCTGATTGAACCCATTACGAAAACCACCTTGCGAGTTCATTATACGAACCCGGTTCGACCCATTTTACACTCGTTTTGAGATCCAAGGAGTTGCAGTTTGAACTCTTACAGGTATAAGTTGTATTTGTCCAAGCTACAACCGATCATTACGATTGACTGAAGTTGAAATAATTAATAGTAAATGTTTGTGATATTACATAAGAAAATGACTGAAATGACTAGCATAAGTACACAACTACATAAACCACCGGAAATGTTGTATGCCTAGTAGAAGCATATGATTTTCAACACCTAGACTTCAGTTATTTGACAATCATAACAGTGACCCAAATTGCTATGGATTCAGAGTACAACTACAGAACTTGTTCCCAACTTTTTTCAATTGTTAGGATTCTTAATAATCCTTTGTAGAACCACGGTCCTCGCCCTGCGAATATCACGGCTACACATATCGGCCTGCATCCCCAAGTCATCCACATTTTTCATGAACACTCCCAATTTCTTCTTTATCTCCTCTATCCCAATCTTCACCGCATCCTCCTCGATCGCGAATTCAGCATTGTGCATTATGGATTCGAGCTCAATCTCCAATCTATCGATGAGTACCCTTATGTTGTCCAAGTCCTTGATAGCAACATAAGTCCCAGCCTGCATAGAACTGATCACCTCCTTCTGTCCCTTCACAGCGTCCTCATAGTTTTTCATCAGAGAATCAATCCATTTACCCATGGATCCCAGTGGAATCGCACTAGCAGCTGCAAGGGCAGCTGCCACCGGAGGAGCAGCCATAGCGGCTGCCACCACTGAGCATATCAACACAGCTGCAAAAGTAGCCACAAAGATTGCACCCGAGATTTTTCTCCAAGTGTTGATGTATTTTACCCTCTTATCCAGCTTGTTCTTCTTGAGCTGCAACTTTTCCAGCATTGCGCATTGCTGCTTGTAAACAGACTGAAAAATCTGAAAGAATTCTTCTGTAAAAGGGTCACCAGCAGACTTAAAATTCTTCAATTCCTCCAAAGTCTTGACATATCTATTCCCATCCACTCCTTCTTCTTCCTCAAACTGTTGTAGAGCAACAAGTATCAACAATTGACTATCGCGCGCCCTCTTTAAGCATTTCTCCAATGCAGCACAGAAATCAAGCGTTTGCAAGCTATTCTCAAAGTACTCCTCCACAAGCTCAAACAATTCTTGATTTTTCCATATATCTTTCTTGCACTCCAGTATCACCTTAACTACCTCCTGATTCATTTCCAGCAGACATCCGGTAACTTCCTTCAAAGAATCAAAGGAAAGAGCTCTAACTTCAACCCCAACAGCCAAAGTGTTGATGACATTATTGGCACGTGCTTGGAGGGCGGTGTCAAATGATTGCAAATCCACATCAGCCCTGCAGGCAGCTTCATATGAATTTAACTCTGTTGTGAACTGTGGGTTGCTGTTGAAATTGATCGCAGATGAAGTTTCAGCACTTCTCTTGCTCATATGACTCCCCATGGCTAGCTAGCTTCAATTCAGATCTCTACAAAGTCAAGAGCCAATCAAATACAGAAAATACGGAAACCAAGCCAACCAACTTTTTTTAAAATCAAATTTACCAAAGAACAAATCTTTCTTGAAATCCACAATCTGGGTTTTGTTTCAAAACCCCAAAACAGATCTAACAGAAGAACAAAATCTAACAGTCTACACAAACCCAAAATGAGCAAAGCCGTAAAAGTAAGGATTTTGAAGCAATTTCTCGAACAGGATTACTGAGAAACGAAAAAGATTCGGACTTTAAAGGGTTTATGCATCACCATTCAATGTTTCTTTAATAGGCAAAAGAGGGAGGGAAAAGATAGACGATTGGGTAGCAGAGCAGGAGAAAGAGACAAGAAAATTGGGTAAAAGAAGCTGAGGAGACAAGGTAAAGATTTGATTTGAGAGAGAGAGGGAGGGAGAGAATTGGATGGAAAGAAAGAAGAAGCTTAAAGGGAAATGAAACGAAGAGGATGATGAGATGAGAGCCAAGGGATTTTGGGGGGGAGCGGCGGGGCGGGGGATTATGAAGAGGGAAAAAGATTATGAGATAATATGGCTTGCACGCATGAGTTTAATTGGGATAACAGATGGAAAACGCGGGAAGCAATACCCTTTCTCCCTCCAATTCTTTCCCCGTGTTGTCCTTCCCTGGGTTCTCTTTCTCTCTCTAGAAATAATGTAGTAGCTATTGTAGAGAGAGAAAGATTGAATGATGAGTAATTTGGGGAGTTACACACACATAGAGATACAGGTGTAACGCGCAACCAAGAACACAACAGAGTGAGAGAACGAGAGAGACAAAGTCCTTAAATTGGACTCCGCAAGTAAATGAATGAATGGATGGGGTGGTGAATGTGAAGGTGAAGGAGGCTTGTAAAAGGAAAGCTGCTTGTTGCACAATCCTGAGATCTGTTGACTTCAATATGACTAAAATGCCCTCTTCTTCCATCATGACTTAATTCCCTCCTAACTCTTTCCAAATAAAATCTGCATTTAAATATCTCTTTTAAGGAGTAGTTTTTCTTTTCTAAATCAACTTTTGACTTATTTTTTAATTATTAGGTACTTCATTTATTTCATTTTAATTATCCTAAAAGTGATATTTTTTCTTTATAATATGTTATTATTATAAATAATTAAAATAAAATGGAAGGAGTACAATACAATATTTTATAACTTTTTCTTTAATTCAAAATAAAGTATTTAGTTTTTAGCATTTCGTGTACCCTCTTGTGAACCACCCAAAATGAGTGAATGTTTCGACTTGATATAATAATTCAAAAAATTTATTTGAATTGAATTAAAAATAAATGATTATAATTGTAAGTCGTCCGTAATTGGATTAATAGAAGATTTGTTACTAAAAATTAATGTGGAATTTCCTTAATTAAGAAAAATATTCACTTATTTTGAATCATCATAAAATAAAATATTTATAACTTATTTTGGAGCAAAAAAGAGTAATACTCCTTTCTATTCACAGTAGAGGATGTTTTAGAAAAAGAAAAAAATTATTTCAAACTAGTTGTTATTTTAGGTAAAATATTTGTCTCTTTTAATATTAATAAAGATAAAGATAATTTTCACCATATAATATTAATTTCATTTGTCTCTTTTAATATTAATAAAAATTAAACCTATTTGATAAAATTAAATTTATCAATATATATTATTTCTTAATATACGTGCATATATAAGTTTGAAAACGTTACTATTGTGAGCCGGGGAGTATTTATCTAGAATATGCACGAGTGTTGGGAATGTGTATTATTTTTAATTTTGTTGGTATAATATTTAGCAATAAGGTACTTAATTCGGTTCACAATAGATGATATTTTAGTAAAAAAAAAATTATTTTAAAATAGTTGTCACTTTAAGATTTTTAAATTTTTAAAATCCTTATTTTACTAAATTGTCCTCTTATTTTTTGAATTATGCATGATCATTAATTGCATTTATTCTTTTATTATTAATAAAGATAGACTATTTAATAAGATTAAATTATCAATTAATATTATTTTTTATTATGTGTGTATAAGTCGAAAAAAACTACTACAGAAGGAAGTAGTTAAACTTTTCTTCGATAAAATCGCCCATAACTTTTCAAAATGTTCACCGGATCTTGTTGATATAATATATTTAGGGATGTCAATTTCTCATAATTCGATTCGAACCTGATGAGGCTCCGCCCCAAAAAACTCAATTTTTTCATAATTTTTTAAAACCTGATCGGGTTAGGGGCGGGTTCGGGTTTAGGTTCCACCCCATCCCTAACCCGCCTCGACTAGTGTTATGTCTATTTTTTTTTTAAATATGTACATAGTATATATTTAAAAATGGATATTTTTATACTTTGAGTGGTTAAATTGAGTTAGAATTATATCAAAAATTAAAAAAATTAATTTTGAATTTAAATTATAAAAAAATTAAAATTTTATTAATGTGGACGGGACGGGGCGGATCGGGTCTGGGTCTTTGTAATTGCGGGGCGGTGTGTGAGAAAGTCGGATCCGTTTCGATTTTGGAGATATCCGCACCGTTGTCATCTCTAAATATATAGAATAAGTGGAGAAAACCAAGGCTGGGTGCACTCAAATGTAATATCAACGCCGCAATCTTCAATGAGGCAGGTTTGGTAGAATGTGGTGGCGTAGTGCGGGATGCTGGTGGTTCAGTGATTGGAGCTATGAGCAGTCGGATAGTAGGGTCATTTGAACCAAAAATGGCCGAACTTCTTATTCTCAGAGAGGTGTTAAGCTGGATCGAATAATTGGGATGGAAAGAGATAGAAATGGAAATGGACGCGCAAATAGTTGTCAGCGCAATAAATTCGGAGCACGTAGATAGCTCTTCTTTTGGCTCTATTGTAGACGATTGTCGTCAGTTGTTAATCAGGGTTGGTTGAACCTCCATTCGTTTCGTTAGGCGATGAGCGAATCATGTAGTCCACTCTCTTGCTCGGGCTGGAATATTTATCGGATAGCAGGGTATGGTTGGATAGTATTCCCTTTTTCTTACAAAATGTAATTATTCGTGATTTAATGAAATAAAATCGTCATTTTAGCATTAAAAAAAAAAAGAAAGAAAGAAAAAGTTAACACTAAAATTAACTTATATAATGCATTAAGTGTTAAACGGATCGACGTACCAGCTTCCTATCTCTTGAAGATTTCTGGTGGTGAGTGTATCCGAGAATGTACCTTCCTATACATAACACGGTAAGAGTGAAGAAATTAATGCACAAGTTAATCCAACCCCCCCGACCGAAGCTCCTTCTTCTATACGACTATACTCATGTCGTAGTTAATTAAGTAATTTACACTTTGCAGAATTAAATGAGTGTGTAAGTACGTTAATTAATTCTAACAAATTAAACCTGCATTTCTATTTTACTACAAATTTGAAATAAATTAGGCAGATAGTAACTAACCATAACATTACAATTGCGTTTTTCTTGATCAGCATATCTATATATATATATATATATATATATATTCATCGAGATTGAACAAGCGATAAATTGGAAATTATAACCATTTAATTAAACTATATCTGATCGAAATGAACACGAAACTGATGAACGAACGATCGACCGACGAAGTGCTAATCAAAATTAATACAACAATTCCAGTTCCGGAAGAAAATAAATTAAGATGATTAATCACAATTAAGTACCTTATAAATTTGTAGTTGCTCTTGATGGCGAAATATTTTTTGACAGCTGAATGGAATGGAATGGAAGTATGGAACTGATTCAGGTCACATTAATTATTTTGCATATATTTATACTGGTAAAATTACTTGCTGGGTAAGTAATTATTTCCTTGAATTTTTTTTTTTCTCACTTTCAAAATTAAACCTTTTCACATGTTCCATTCACTAAACTGTAATTAACCTTATCAGCTTTCAAATGACGTAATGGTAATCCTATTTTGGAATCAAACCATGTGTTGGATTTTAAAAGGCCGGAGGTTTATCTTCTGTAATATGACTTTTAAAAATGACATATATATTTTAAATGAACGAAAATGGTAAAGTTTTATATTTTGTGAATCGTCTTTTAAACGATTGGATCGAGTTGCGTTTTATAAAAATGAGATATAAAATGAAACAATATTTAGCACAGGAGATCTGAATCCGAACGACGGATGTGTTCTTATTCTTCTTGTTCCTGTTCTCTTTTCTATAGTAGTTGATCAACATTAATATCTTGATGAGGGTGATCTAAATTTTGCAATTTTTGTTTGGAAAAAAATCTGTTTTAATTATTTTTGTTTACAATAGATCGATCAATGGTTTAATTTTAAACTTTAATCTAAATAGTAAAAAGAAAAGAATTTAATTTTAATCTACCGATGATGTAAATAATTGAATCTCATAAGCAGCTCATAATACCATAAATTTGTTAGAAAATTCAATTGATTTATTAATATTCTACACATATTTTTGTTGGTAATTAAAACTTTCATCAACGGTGCTTTGAAACGTAATTTGCTTATTAGCCAATGTAAAAATAGAAGCCTATGTAATTCACCATCAAAAAGTATAATGATCTTTAATTACAAACTTTAGGATGTAATTAACATATGATAAAAGAATCAATATAAATGTATTTTTCAGAACAATATCATTAGATATGATAATTTTTATGCCATTTTTGTGGGAAAAATATTTAGTACACCGTCAAATGATCAATAGTTTGCTCAAACTACAAAGTTACAGTGAAAGTATGTTATTTCTAACATTTTTTTACATAGTCAAATGTCAATATCTTCCACACAAAAAATAAAATATCCCATTTTTTTTAAGTTGATAAAACTTAATTGGAGATCATCAGCACTTCTAGGTCCGATTACGAATACTCTATATGCTAATATTGAGTGAAATAGATTCACAATATGAATATGAGATGATATGAGTTTACGAAATATTAGACTAAATTGCCAATATAATGTGAAAGGTTTGAATGTGATGTGAAGAGATAGACTGTGATGTGAAAGATTTGAATGTGAGTAGAGAATTGAGAAAAGAGGAGAAAGAATATAAAGTGAAACGTTTGAATTGATTTGTGAGAGCGTGTATGTATAGGGGTAATAAATAAAAAATATTTGATATTGATATATGATATTGGATGATATTTATGTACGATATTGAAAATATATGTAATATATAAGATGTAGTAATATTATGATATAGTGAAATATTGGATTCGTGATCTGACTCTTAAAACATCCGCTATATGTTCAAAATGAGATTTCTTTTAAAACATAAAACGGTTCACAAAAATTACACGCATAGTGGAAGTAGCTAAATGAGTTTGGATTTCCTATGTCATTCCATGTGTCATTCTCTATGCCACTACTCACATAGTGGTGGATCCAACCAGTATGTGAGTGGTGGTATACGGAGTGGCACACGAAGTGACATAGAGGATCTAATCTCAGCAAAATGTGTCACTTTCCTTAAAAATGAACATAAAGATCGTAAATTATGAATATAGTTAATTATATTTTATGTCGTGTTCATAATTCATGATTTTTATATTACTTTTTTAAAAAAAGTGACACTATATTCTAATTTAATAATTTCTTTAATAGATAGACAAAATCTTTTAAAATCTTATATTTTGAATTAACATAAATGGATACAAATTTAATATATGTGATATGTACAACTTCATGAATAATTTAGAAAAAAACATACATTTAATTTGTTATTTTTGAAATAAAGCTAACATTTTCCTTTCGAGAATTTGGCTTTAGTGAAAAATACAGATCCGACTGTTCTTTATTCCATTTTTCTCTAATTCTATTTAATGCATATTTAGATGGAGGACATATCTAATCAATGAAGCAAATTATACCAAACAATCAACTAAAATTAATATATTGATTAAATATATTTCTCAAGATCTTATCTTCATTAATTGTTTGATGTAATTAGGTCCACTTATTACACATGTCTTCTATCCAAGTGTGTATTGAGTGAAATGAAAGAGAAATGGACAATTTATATGGAGCACCTTTTGGAGCAAGTGTGACACACTCTCTTAAGAGCAAGTGAGAGTGAGAAAAAAAATCCACTCCCTTAAATTAAGAGATTTTTCAAAAAAAAAAAAAAATCAATCACATATCTCTATCTCTATGCGTCTCTCTCTTGCTCTCTTTCTCTTTGCTCCCTGTATAACCATCATATCTCAAATTCAGAAGCGAGAGCAAAAATGAGACGAAGAAAAAGCCTTACGAATCGAAAAAGAAGAAGACGACATCTTTCACAACCACTGCAAATCAAATAGAAGGAAGGAAAAAAGGGTCGGCATGGTGCTTCCATGGCGACTAGGTTGGGTTTAGGTGGAATTGGGGGGTGCGGCGCAGGTAAGAAATTTTGGTGGTGATGGCGGTTTGGGTTTATGTGGAATTGGTGGTGCGGTGCATGAGTGAAATTTTGGTTGTGATGGCGGTTTGCAATGGAGGATTTTAGAGAGGGAGAGAGGATGACGAGGGTAAGAGAGAGATGGCGGCAGGTGTGAGGGAGGGGAGGTGCGGCCGATTTTTGGGAGAAGAAGGAGAAGGGATGTTCAAATAATAATTAGTATGTCATGTTCATTTATTTCAACGCTTGATTCATTTTCTTATGACTTGTACGTATAAGAAGACGATTTGTTCATTTAATTCAATTACTCATCTGGTGTGATGTATGTTCATTTCACACCGTTATTTAAGTATTAATTACATAAATCATGATAGTTCATTTCGTGTGATATTGGTCCTCGAGGTTCATTTATTCCAATTCCTCATATGCTATGAATGTTCATTTCGCATAAAGCTACAATTTGGTCATTGAAATTCATATATTTCAATGAATCATCTGCTGTAATATGAATGTTCTCATCTGCTGTGATATGAATGTTCATTTCGTAAGTGCTTAATGTTCATTTACTTATTCATTTTTGGTATTCAAATTTAAATTCCTATTGATTTTTGGAGATTAAATTTAGAATGAATTAATTTTGCCATTAATTACGAGATTTAAATTAATCTTTTTAAAAATAAAATTGATTAGAGAAATTAAAAAAAAATTAATTTTAAAAATTAATTAATGAGAGTGAGCACACTCTCTTTTGCTCCTAATAAAAAGCACCCATATATACAAAAATATAATGGAGAGAAGCTGATTTCGAAAAACACTTTTTAGATAACCTACTTAATTATTCATAGGGATTTTAGTTAACTCCGTAAGATAATGGCATGGAAATGTAATAATTGGGCATCATGAAGGGTGCTTGTGGAGAAGAAACTCATATGTGGAAAGCCGAAAAAGCTGGGGAGAAGGAAGGCGTTTTCCGAAAGCAGTTCCGCGTGTCTAGGCCCACTCGCTTTCCCCCAGGTTTCGCTGTTTCTGTAACGGGCTGCTCTGTACACGTCACCCTTTTCAACACGCGGCGTTGAGCTAGTGGTTGCCACCACGGAGAGATTTGAAAAACAAACATCATTCCACGCTACGTCAATGTATATAGATTCCTCTCATCACGTGCTCCGCAACATAATTAGTTTTTCTTTTTCTTTCTAAAGAAAAAAACTTACTACTATAATGAAATCGATGATCAATTTGCGTCCTACCTAGGGCTGGAAATCGGACGGATCGAATCGGAAATAGGGTGTTTCGAAAAAATTCCAAAAAATTTCGGAATGGAAAAGTTAATTCCAATTTCCATCCAAAAAT